>CAUYSK010019181.1:0-98236 GCA_963575035.1 Avahi laniger | reverse complement strand
GATCATCCTGAGCTCAGGAGTTCGAGACCAGCCTGAGCAAGAGTGAGACCCCACCTCTACCAAAAATAGAAAGAAATTAATTGGACAGCTAAAAATATATATAGAAGAAATTAGCCGGGCATGGTGGCGCATGCCTGTAGTCCCAGCTTCTCGGGAGGCTGAGACAGTAGGATTGCTGGAGACCAGGAGTTTGAGGTTGCTGTGAGCTAGGCTGAAGCCACGGCACTCACCCCAGGCAAGAGAGTGAGACTCTGTCTCAAAAAAAAAAAAAAAAAAAAAAAAACATAAAGTATTCTTGGGTCTACAAGCCACACAGTATGCTATAAACATCTCATGTCAATAAGAGAAAGAAAACCTGTTATAAATAAACACACACACAATCTTTAATATCGCTAAATGCTATCCCTATATAATGAATGTATGAAGAGTGCTGAAGGAAACCTTTGTCATGGTTTTAGCATAAAAGTCATACTTACGTTGTATTTTCAAATATTTAGAGAACTGAAATGTCTTTTGAAAGTAAAGCTTTACCTTGACTAGGAAAATGGGAATTCTTTGTGCATATTATATGTTTAATGTGTGCTTATTGAACTAAATTTTTTAGTGCCAAAGGATTAAAATTTGATGAATAAATATATAAACCAGCCTCAATGTTGGTACCATAGGCTTGAATCTTAGGTTTGCCATTTAGTATGTAGATTGAATGAAAGTTGTGAAGATTGTTTTTTCATATTCACTTTGGAATTTGCCATACACTAGAAAGAACTGCACAGAGACTGCCGTTCTTAAACGTTAGTTGAATAAATGAGATGAACAGAAAAAGTTTAGCAAAGATAACTGCAATGAGACTGAGGTTTTAACTACAAGAATAGGGAAAGAAAACAATGGATATTATCAAATAATAATTTAAAAATCAACAGAGATTTTGGAAATAACTTTTAGTTCATCTTCACTGTCAATCTTCTTGAGACCATCATATTGCTTTTCAGTCTAAGATTTTCGAGTTTCTCATTGGAGACTATTTCACTCTCCTTCTCGCTATTTTCACCGACTACAAGCAATTTTAGAGCAAACTCTGGAGTAAAACTTACTGTAAATTGATGAGGAGTTCTAACAGAGATTCTAAAAATCAAGAGTCCTGTTTATAATCCATAATTCTATATATCAGCAATTTTCAAACATTTTATATCAAGACATTTTCATATATATATATATAGGGATTATATTTATCAATATTTACCATATTTTAAATAAAAAATTGAAAATTAAAAAATACATGTATTAATTAAAAGTGACTACAATTTCATTGAATGTTAGCACAAATCGCATATTTTTAAGATCATTAAATATATTTTTCAAAATACAATGAGAACTAAAACATTTTACACCTTTGAAAATTCTTTAATGACTGGCTTGAAAAAAGTAATTTGGATTTTCACATCCACTTCTGTCTTTGATCTGTTGTGATGTCATAAATCCTGTAGCCTCCATAAAACTCCACTGTATGCTCATGAGAGAATGAGCGTCTTCAAAAAGTAAATAATATCTTAGTATTATTATGAAAAGAGTTTTGACTTCTTGGACTCTCTGACAGTGTTTTGGGAACCCTCCCTTCCACGGGGTCCTGTTGTGGTCTCTGATGACATTTTAGGGTACTTAGGACATTTTAGGACATCCCAGTTATATATTAGTCTAGTAAGTCAAATGCTATCCTACGTTGACTACAGACAATGAGAACAAGACTATAAAAGTTACTCTAACATTTCTTATATACAAAGCTTATTACTTCCATGCCAAATAATTGAATCACAAAAAGGCTGTAAATTAAGAAAGTAAACTTTTTCTGTAGACTTAATTTTACATCACAAGGATTAACTTGTTATTTACTATACATCAAGAGGTGGCAGACCAGACAAAGAATAGGAATTAATAAATATTAGGTGTGGTTTTATATATTACCATTGTCATTTTTGGAATAAAGACTCTTTATGTACCTCAGACACCTCATCCGGAAAATGGGGACAGTATCTATTTGCAAAGCATGCACAGGATTAGGTGAGATGATGTACATGAAGCATAAAGCACAGAGGATTAGGTAATTAAGAGAGAGAGTAATTATTATAAAGAAGAAAAGTCAACATTAAGACTATAGGTGTTGAGACAGAAATAGGATGCGGATGAGTTGTTAAAGCAGCTGGGTGAGCCTCAGTCTCTCACGTGTAATACAGCAATAATCAAGGGGATGTGTCAAATCATCACATAATTAGATAATGACTGTAAATAAAGCACCTTCCATATAAATGATATGGGGAGGAGAAGGACAAGAAAGGAGTATTTAGGGAGAAAAAGAAAAATTTACCATGTCAATTTGGAGTTTATAAAATTATAGAAAAAAAATTATGACCATTGTTAACAAATATTAGACTTGAGGGGAACAGATTTCAAAACAGACAAATAGTTAATACAGTATGAGCATTAAAAGTAAAAGGGCATACAATCTGAAACTGGTAAGTTCTAGAAATGCAATTGGAATGGGACAATCTCAATTTTAACAAGAAATATGCAATATTCCTCCAATAGATTCTTTAAGTTCCTTAAAAGTAAAGGATTCGTCTTTGGTCTCTGAATTACCAAGACTTAACCCAGTATGGTCCAGAATAGGCATTTTCAGTGAACTGGCATTCCAAATGAAGGCAGTACCTCATAATTAACTCTATATAATGCTTTTGAGTTTAGGAAAACATTACAATTTAAAAACAGCATGTAATTGTTAGAGATCCGCCTTTGAGTTCAGATTCTGACACAAGAACAAAAGTAGTACACAAGGGTATATCACCACAGAATAATAGGAAGAAATGGCAGAGAATTTTAAATGTAATGTCAGATTGATTAAAGCTGGGAATTGAACTAAGACAATAATAATGGGCCTTGGGGATTTATTTTCAATTTTATTATTTTTAAGTTAGCAGTTAACAAAAAAGGACACTTCTCTTTTATTGAAGATGGCATAAATGTTCAAGCCAATGTTTTTGGGCTACTTGTTTTATAATTTGGAGATAGTAATACACTGAAAATGATTTTGATCATCTAGATTCTAGAAAACTAATTAGATATTTTATGTTCCAACACTTTATGATCATCTGAAAGCTTTTACAGACAATGGATCTAAATTATCTATTAATGATTGAAAGAATAGATGCCAATGCATTTCCAGATGACTTGGTTAATATGTTTTAATTGGTAAATGAAAGCCTCACATTCTGGGTAATCAATAATATTCCCAGTGGTATTTTTATTTCTATCAAAATTTCATTTCTAGTTTCCCAGATGCATTCAAAGCAAGCATGAAAATTTAATTTTTAGACTGCAAAATGTCAAATGAATGTTATCCATTTTAAAATTCAAGAAAGTGCTGTTGAGTGGGAATATGTAGAAGAAAAAGAAAATAGCAAGATTATGTATGCTTTGGGCCAAAAGTATTCATAATCCTTAACTTAAAAGATTTTAAAGGTCAATAATAATGGAACATTCCCATTTTTCATCATCATCTCCCATGAGGAAGTATGTAAAATATCATGAACGACTATTAATAACTATGAAGGAGTGAAGTTTAGGTTCACATTGAATTTGACTAATAAGTAAGTTTTTTGAAAATTTAAAATTCTAAATGTTCCTAAGAAAAATAAAATCTTGCACATTTCATTTAATTAGTTGATTACTATAAGTGTAGGATAATATAAATTCTAATTGAAAACCTATGTTGACCATTTTTGAAAATTGATTAAAAGACATTAATATACATATTTTTGAAGTATAATTTATCTTCACATTGTTTGCAAAAGTATCTTCCTAATAACTTCACGGTATGAATTTGCATCTTTTTTAAGAAAATAAATGATGGTGTAACATTTTGACATCCATAAGGACTAATGTAGATATTTTCCTAAAAAACTGTGCGGATCTGACAGCTTGGTCAGTGTGTATTGTAGCTTATAAACATGAAATCCTACAAGGTTTCAGTTTGACAGAAGTGTGATATATGTAACTTGTGTCATGGACCAAATGGTAATTTTTGCCCCAGCTAAAAATGAGTTACGATAGCAGCTTGATGATGATTGTATTGTATTCCTTTAATCAAAAAGGAAACACTTAATATTCTAAATATCTTTAGCCTAAATATCTAAATATCATGATATACTGAGCATTTTTAAACAACCAGACTGTACTGTCTTTCATATGTGAAATCGACACTACTGATTTGTCAATACCACATGTTGGGTTAAAGTTTTAAATTTTTACTTATTTATTTTCTTGTTTTATCAAAAATGATTGCATCCTAACTTACCAAATTTAAGATGTGTACACATTGTTATTTACATTGTTCTAGAAAAGAAGGTGATTTTGTGGTGACCTTGCTCACTTATACCACAAAAATAAACAACTTTCAATGGAAGAGGCCTTTAGTGCTTTTTTCCTAAAATAGACATTAAGCTGCTGTTGTAAGGTATTGCTTGCAGCTCTTTAGAATATCTAGAGACATTTTTATTTATGAATATTTATACAAAAAAGAAGGAATGCTGTCCAGGTGACTGCTTTGCATCACTGAAGAATGGCATTATTTAATTAAAGAACAAACAGCATTTTTGGTAATACCTGTCCATACCGATTGTCAGTGTTTACCTCATAATGTGTCTTTTTGAATTCATTTTGGGGTGATGGTTTTGTCCACGGTTTTGGTTGAGGAGTACTTTAAACAAACTGGTTTGATGTTTTTAAGTTAATTATATGTTTAATAAATATGTGGTTTTTATATTCAAAAAAAGACATTACTATAATATAAAAAAACATAAAATGCATTTTTCATAACTTTTTGATGAATTAAATGAAATCCAATTGATAAAGACATAAACATTGAGTACGTTTTTAAATTTTGTGTATTAAAATAATGTGATTATGGATATCTCTAATACAAAGAAATTTATAGGAAGTCTTCAGATTCCACCTGCAAATATATTACTAAGGTATTTTTAAAAGATGAAATAGTGCATTAAAATACACATACTTTGCATAACAAATGTAAGTATATATTGCTGATTCTTAATATTTAAAGAAAATTATTTAATTTACTAAATATTCATTCTCAAAATGCATTTATTTATAATTGCATGTTCAGAGATTTAGACAGATATAACATAAATATCTACAAAGGAAACACCATTTTGCTTTCATAGATATTTTATTACATCAATGGAAATTTCTCTGTATCTTTCTATGACTAAACTCATAAGCTATAACATAAAAATTACTGTCAACAATGTAGACCAGCCATAAAATTCAATTAAAAATCCCTACATTTTAAGCAGTTAGAGTAGCATAATGTGTAAACATGAGCTGAAGTGATGTGTAGCTCCTAGAGCATGTCACATTTAGAAACTAAGTGTTTTAACTGTTTCATCATCACTTTCTCAGTGCAAAGAATTTTGAGGACCTTTTTTTCTCCTTGGATCTCTCAGGAAACACTAAGCTTCTGTTAAATAGCAACAGACCTACCACTAGTTTTTCTGAGTTAAATCTACCTAGCAATACTACATTTTCCATACATTTTTGTGAAAGGAGGACAGGGAGGGAGTATTTATACACTGAGGAGACAGGTTGTAATTTAAAATGGGGTTGTTTATAACAGCCTCAATAGAAGGTGGCATTAGAAGGACATGAGAGAACAAGGTTTATGGATCTCTGGGTGAAAAGGATTCCATGAAGAAGGTAGGGCAATGCAAAGACCCTGAGGCAGGTGTATTCCTGGGATATTAGAGAAATATCACGGAGGCAAGTATGGATGGAGGTAAGTCTAGGCAAGAGTGCAAGGAGAGGCAATGAGAATGGAGAAGCCACGAGCCCAATCATGCAAGGGATTGTAGATTATGGAAAAGACTTTTATTACATCACTCTAAATGAAATAGGATGACTTTGAATAGTTATATGCAGAGGAGTGACCTGATCTGACATATGTATTAAATGACTACCCTGGTCACAGTAAAGGAGAAGTGAAGAAAGAGGAATTGTGTTCGGACACTTTCACGATAATTTTGGCAAGAGATGAGGAAAGAGTAAGAAGTGGGCGGATCTACAGACACATTACATGTGGGTATAAGAGAGGGAAGAGCCAGAGATGACACCAAGGTTTGGGGCATGAACAAGTGTCTTAGTCAGTTTGGGCTGCTATCAAAAATTACCAAAGAATGGATGGCTTAAAGAACAAGTCTTGATTTCTCACAGTTCTAGAGGCTGGAAGTCTGACATCATGGCACCAGCATGATCGGGGTCTGGTGAGGGCCCTCTTCTGAGTTGTAGACTTCTGACTTCTCATTGTACCCTCACATAGTTGAATGCCAATGAGCTAGCTCTCTAGCCTCTTCTTATAAGAACGCTAAACCCATTTATTAGGGCTCCATTCTCATACCCAATTATCTCTCTAGCCTCCATCCTCTAAATATTATACCATCATATTGGGATTAGGGTTTCAACGTATGAGTCCTGGGCGCACAAAAACATTCAGTTCATGACAGCAAGTAAGTAGAAAAATGAAGTTACCAATAACTGAGATGACAGGAGTAAAGAATGAGCAGGTTTGGGTAGGAAGACCAAGAATTTTTTTTAGAGATTTTAAGTTTGAGATGTCCCAAACTGCACTACTCAAATCACCATTTTGAGCAGTAGAATCCATAGACAGAGACAATAATGCTAACACTGAAATACGGTTTATTTTTTTTTTCATTTCTGGGCTAATTAAATAGCTGGATGAGTGGATGATCACAATTTATGAACTATTTATAGTTTGTTTTTTAGATTTTCACTGAAAATAGTATAGCTTGATAACATAAAATAGTTTACTTCATATTCCTTTGTTTTCAGGATTCTCATTCATTAATTAGCTTGTTCATTTAATTTACTTACTGAGTAGCCACTGCGTGTAAGTCACCACTCTGCATACTGGGAAAAGAGAAGACATGGTTCTGCCTCAAGATACTCCTAGTCTGCCAGAGAGGAGAAGATACCATGGTATTTATACACTTCAAGGATTTTGGAAGCAAAGAGGAAAAGTCTGGTTTATATGTACTGTGTTCATATATATGGTTTAATGTATCATGGTTGTAGTAATTATACTAGAAATATATATGACTTTTAGAAAGCATGTAAACAAAGAAATGGATTATATAAGGAAGACTATTACTATTCACTTAAAACTCAAGATAATGGCAACATAAAGCTTAAATCTCAAATAGATAAAATATCTAATTATGTTATATTAAGACTATATCTTCATTTGATATTTCACAAGTATGAACAAAGCACTACAGGTCAAGTGTGTACTCATGAAGGGGGGAAGGCCTCCCCAGAAAAAGTAACACTGGAAATGTAGGTTAATGAAGGGGAAATTACAGTGTTGGCAGATGGAACAACAAGTTTGAATTTATAGAAGCATAAATAAATAAATAACGTTATGGGCAAATTGGTATATAGCTAGGGCTTTGAAGGAGAGGTTCGGGTACTGGGGGTGGTGTATTAAAGGGGAGTACAACATATAGCCCAAGATGATTTAGGTGGTCAATAGACATTGCATTTAAATGTTAAATTTATTTTCCATTCTAAAGGATGTAATTGAATTTAAGTCTAAATCAAGCTGAAAGAAAACTGGTATTTTAAGTGATAAATGTCACTCAAATTAACCAGTCACTTCAAATTTATTCACTGGTTTACTTCTCAGAATTAGTATAATAAGCTATGATTTTTGCTATGTAGCATGAATTGAGGGTCTTTCTGACCTTGAATCTTAAAACATTTGTTTGAGGCAGTATTGTCTATTATAAAATGATACTATGTTGCTAATAGAGTAGATTTCTTAAGTGTTCTTACAACAACAAAAAAAAAAGCATGTTAGGTAATAATGCCTATATTAATTAACTTATTTTAACCTCCACACAACATATATACATTTCAAAATATCATGCAGTACACAGTAAATATATACATTTTTACTTGTCAATTTAAAAAGAATTGAAATTAAAAACAAACAAGTAACTAAATAAAATGATACTATGTGTGTTTTTGTACAGTAGTGTTATATAATATCTGACATTTGGCCCAAGGGTTAAATGCACACTTTTTTTTCACGGTAAAGACAAACATTGTTGGAAAAGCCCTCTACTGAAATCCCTTCTCTACCCCCGCTCTGTGTGTGGTCACTACCAGGCTTTCTTCAGTGCACCCTGGGGTTAACTCTCCCGAGTTTGGCATCCAATGAGGATTCCGATCCTTGATCTCTGGGACTTTATTTGATCTCTCATTGCCTCAGTTTGTTCATAGGTAAAGAGATGATCATCACTGTCCCAGTCTCTTTGTTACACTTTTGCATTGAATAGTTTTACACATGTAAAACACAGTGGCTCGTTCATAGTAAATGTTCAAAATATTGTAGGCTCTATTATTAACATGACTAGAATTGTTTTGTTGAAAGGGGAAGACAAATAAAACAGGAAAGGAAGAGAGATAAAATTAGTTAAGCATCTTCTATTAATATGTACTAGCTATAATTTGTTTCACTGTATCGTATTCACTGGGGACTTGGAAAAGCCTAAAACTGAAGACATTGTATGAATATTTTGATGAATTTTGCTACTTAAAATGTATTGATGTTTACTTTTTTATACTACGCACTATTTTTGCATTGTGGAAAATGTATATAAACAACTCCTGATTTACAAATGGTTTACATCATAAATTTTCCTCTAAAATAGTGCTTAATTGGGTCATGATTGTCAGTCCTCAAAGCCTATTTAAACCACTCTATATTTGAAAAATTATATTTATAGCCCCCTTTCAAATTGAGCTATCATAACTATCACATATTCAAAAAGAAAACCTATTTTAATAGTTCTACTTATAACTCGACAGAGAGAATGTCCCTTAGCAGTAATAAAAATTATGTGGGAAAGATACTCTAGAGTTCCAGAAATTTGCTAAATTTTCCACATTTATAAAAGGAAAATAATCTTAGAAAAAATTTACCTCTAATCATTCTTATACATTATTAATTCTCAATTAAGGTTAGCTCTCATCCTTTGAAAGTGTCTTAGAAATCTGCTTATATTTGGATTAATCTTTTATTTGTATCAGGATATAGCTCAAAATAGCTCATTTTCCTAAACCACAAAATTCTATTATTAAAAACTAAAGATAAAATAAGTCAAAACCTGACAAAATTATTATAATTTAAGCTGCATGCTGATGATATAAATAAAGAGACATATGAACATTCATTTCAAAAATGAATTTTAACAGGATGACTGAATTGCTCTATTCACATATTTAAAACAATCTAATATCACTTCAGACAAAACTGCTGAAATTTTCTGACCCACAATTAAAGGCAAGCATGTAGCTAAATCAAATGAATTAGGAGTAAAATTTCATTAAATGTAATGTAATTCAGGTATTAAAGAGATTTATGAATTATAAAACCTGAATGACAGAAATACTGTTAAATAAGTCCTGGGCTTTCAAGGTGGGAAAATAACACCACCCCCCGCAAACCAATGCTCAGAACAAAAGAAATACGCAGAAGTTTTGTATCTCATCTACTAATATACCATCTTCAGCATTTTAAGAGACACAAAGCTATTTTGTACACTTCTTGAATTGGAAAGATAGAGCAGAAAAGGTAAATTAATACAACTCTCTCCACCTGTATATTATTACATATGCACATAATAAAATAAAATTCCCCTGAATCACACATCCTTACTTTCAGTATTTATATTATTTTAAATTTGTAACTTTACGAATATTGGAATTGGCCGATAATATTCCTGTTGATTCCATACTAATTATACTCATGTTAAACATTTTGTTTGCATGAATATAACAAAAGCTTACTTTTTTGGTATTATTTCTTCATACACACAAACTCATTTGTATACACACGTACACAAATAAGAAAATTTAGAGGACTAAGATATGATGTGATAATACATTTGAATAATAAAGATGCAAAAATCTGAGATCAAAAAGCAGAATAAATATCATTAACATAATTTCCAGTTTTAGTATCAAATCATAGTCACTGGCATTAAGTTATTAGAAACTCATAGAAAGAACTATGGTTGCTTGTATTTTTGTCATTAAACATAACTAAAAGATTCAGATATGTTTGATCAACATAACCAATGGAAAACACACTCTGATGTTGCAGACATAACATAAATTTTGAAATCAAAATTAGAGGGTTCAAATCCTTCTATGCCTTAGCTTGACTAAGGCAAGACAACTTTTGGGGTTTCAGTCTTTTCTTCAAACTACTGCAAAGTATAAAGAAAAGTTATCTTCACTCAGAAATAATGGCCACATAAGTAATTGCACTAAAAAATTTTTCTAGTTTTTCAAACTATATATGCCAAATCCTAAGATATAAATGGATATATTTAATTTCATAAAGGCTTTCCATATCATTTTCATTTGTGCCTGCTTTTATAACTACAATCATAACATACAATGTATATTTTTTGTGTGTATATATACTGTGTATAATTATAAAACAAGGATCCAGGAAATCACGTTATACAGAAAATATCCAGGAAAGGAGTGCAGAAAATGTCAAGGGTCCACCATGGTTTTCTTCAAACACCTAAAGGACTCTAACATTCTGAACGGTCATTGCATATAATTTACGTAAAAACTTTCTAACAAAGTTATCTGCAGATGGACTAATATAATGAACATGACATAACTAAGGCTTTCAAGTTTATATTAACAAAAACATGTAAAGGTGCCTCATATCATGAAAAGTTAGGCTAGAATTCAGTCATTCTCAAAACTGACTTTTCATTGGAATCACCTGAAACTTTTAAAAAATTCAATACATAGATCCTACCCTTAGAGATTATGATTTTGTTAATTTCATGTAACTCCAGGAATTTTTTAAAGCTCTCTAGAAGATTCTAATGGGCAAGTGGGATTGAAAAACCCTGAACTAGCTAAACCATATGGTCTCTTTCAACTCAGGTTCTACGATATCAGGGAAAAGACTATTTAAATATTCATGTATGTGACGACGAAGTAGGATTTGCTTTGTACTCTCCATCTATCCAACAAAGCTGTTTTAAAAATCAAAAAAATTCATAGGTGAAAAACAGTGTTATTTTGCCGCACTTGTCTTCTGGAAATGGTTTATCCACGTGTGTCCCTGCCCCCATGATCTATCGGCCTGCAGGAAGCTGGACAAGAACTTCTGGAGTTCACAGGGAGATGGTAAAATCTCCGAGGTATTATCAAAGTGATTAATATATTCCACTGTGCTATCTACCTGAAAATATATTCTTATTGTACAGAAGTATCTTGTCCTACTTTCTTCAACTGGAAAACATATAGTAGGAAGAATATATTATTTTAAAATTATTTATGGTGCCTTACATAATTTAAATTGTCCTTCGATGCAATACTACATGGTAATTTATGACTCTTTTGCTTTCTTGCTTTTTAAAATTTGTCTTACAATTGTTCTAGTTAATATAAGTTTTATACTTCAGACATAGAGTGAAGTTGGATGGATTTTTCCATATTTTCACCTATTTTATGCTATTGGATGAGTATCTGTAAGAACAGAAACACCATACATCTTTTTGTCTAAACAAAATCAAACAAAACATTAATAATTTGTTTTAAAGATTTCTGGAGACTTTTCCTAATAGAAATAAAGTAAATGTCAGTACTCTATTACCATTTCAAATTGTTTTATAGTTTGTAGTCTAAAAGTAAAAAATGAGAAAAAAATACATTTCACGTCTATGAAGCTAATGTAATCACTGGTCATATATTGTATTTTTAATCACACAATGAATTATGTTATAAACTGTCAAAATATGTTATTTCAACATTTGCCTCTTTTATATATTTTGTGTATATTATGTAATATTGTTTTATATAATTTCTATAATGCTGAACAATGAGATACAATTGATCCACTGTATTTCAAATGGTGAACAGTCACAGATTTAATATGAATTTAATATCAAGTGAATACCATGGGCTTATGTAAATATATTGACTAATGGTTAATTGGAGGCACAGGGAAATCAGAATATCTGACTATGGATACCTGACTAGCTGGCTGAGCGAACTTGACTCTGTAAAAGTGGCACTATCAAAGAAACTGTTTTACATTCTGAGAAACAATACAAAACTTCCTCTACAACATTTCCTCGAGCAATTAAATTTTGTTTTGTGTATCCAGCATCACATTTCTTAAAGTGTTTTTTAAATAAATGTAAAACAAACTACATCGTTGCAAGCCACTAAAGTATTTGGCCAAGTAGGAAACATTGTTAAAAGAAAAAATCTGTGTGTGTTTTCTTTAATTACAAAGACCATACCTAATTTTAACTGCCTCCTTTTTTTCCTTAATAATGAGTTGACCTTCTATTCTCCTTAACCCTTTTTTATCAAAGCCATCTACACCCACTTTGCCTTCTGTTTCTCTAATCTGCAATTATTTATGTTTTCTTCATGCTGCTTTGTCCGCCATGGGAGCAAAATTGTATTTGGTGAAATATAGAGCTAATTATACCATGAACCCAGCAAAAAAAGACAGAGCAGATGTTACTTCAGACGTGCTAAAAGTCCTCATGCTTAATGTGCGTATAGTAAAACACTGAGCGGAGTCGTCAAAAACAATATCTAATCAAGGCAGTTTTAGACATGCAAATCTTTTTAACACCAGAGTTAAATGGAGAAATTCTGTCAATAATATTTTCAGTACTCACCATGTGCTTACCAGAATAATTATATCAGATAGTGATTTCTAATTAATATAATAAATGTGTGAGTCCACATTGCTACTATCCCAGGAGGGGAGAAATCTAGGGAGGCAGAAATGGAGATCATATGCTGTGAGTTAGTAATACAACACACAATGTTTTCATTGAGAATGTGTTTCCGTGATGCCAAAATAAGCTGTTTGAATATTTTAAGTTAATCAGCAAAATACATTTTATTCAATTAAATGCTTTCTTTTTATTCATAGAGAATCATTTAAATTAACTATATAATTGGATACTGAATTGATAAAAGTTAAGATCAGTTTCTCTTTGCTTAATGTAGTAGATTTTCATCTACAATTCGGTTTCATTTTTGTTTTGTAAATATATAGGTACATACAGCACGTGACTATCATAGCATAATAGTTGCCTTTTTCTTTTTTGTATATGTATTTTGACATATTGAATTAAAATCAATATTACTTGTCCCCCACTGTGACATGTATACAAATGGTAAATTGCTCCAGGAAAATACCCAAATGCTTATCATGCTGTGTAGTGACTAAAAACAATTCCAACTACACTAGTTTGAAGTAACTGTAAGAGGGCAGTATTTTAATGACATACTTTACACTGAAAGAAGTGTGTCTGCACCACAGGGTGTAAAGCCCCTTCTGAGATCTAAAACTTAGTGGGTTCAGCACACCAAACCTCCCTCCCGGTGAGTGTTAAATGTGTGCATTGAGCGGCTGGGCTGTGCATCCCTTTCGATGTTTATTTTAAAAAAAATAAAGCATCTCTCTGCAGAGCTGTGATAGTCTAGTAGTTAAAGAATTTCATCATCTTAAGAACTGTATAATTTGTTTTCTTTTTTGTGTCACAGGCAAAGTCTTAGATAAAATAGTGTCTGGTTCACACAAATAATTAATTTTAAAACATTATATGTTGGTCAGTTTTAAATGGATAAATGTTCCAACAGCTAATATTTTATATAAATTACCTATCAAGAAAAATATATATTTATATGTTGGAAACATTCTATTAGTCCAAAATTTATGCTTTCATTAAACTAAATTTTATGTGATGTTATACGTAATGCTCCATGTACATAAAATTATGAACATTACAAGTTATCGTTTCTTTATTATGAAGGAGAACGAAGGGCTATTTGTATTTTCAAAAGGCAATGTGAGAATAACTTGGATTGAAATTTTCGTCAATGCTAAATATAACTGTTTTGAAGACATGTCTAGTTAGTCTTCTCTGTAATAGTTTATGCCATTATGTCAGACTGTAGGGGACTTGACGGGATACATTTGCAAAATTTGCCTTAAAACAATGAATACATTTTTTCAAAACTCAATTTATAAAGTTTAATGTTATCATATTTAATGAATAGTAAAATGCACTATAAAATCACTTCATGTAATTTAACAATCTTCAGAGATTATTGACGTTTTCAAATCTTATTTTCCAATTGGTTAATTTTTCCTTTATCTTATACTTCAAAAGTACTTAAAAACCTAAGCACATATTTACCATAAAATATACTTATTGAATCGAGAAACATCAAATCAAGTAATTAAGTTAAAAATGAACTAAATATTCTGGCAGACAAATAAAAACAGACAAGGTAAATCTTTCAACTTTCCACAGTGGAACCTAACCGCTTTGATATCCAATAGACCAATAGAAGAATCATTGCAGACTGAATGCTGATTGCAACTCAACCAACACTGTTTAATATCCATGCCCTCAGAAGAATAGACAATTTCTTATGATACCAAACTATTAAACACTACTTTTCAAAGAGTAGGGATTCTGATTTTATAGATTCCAAATCTGAGTTTTACAAATCAAAACTAATCAAGGTGACACAACTGAAATAGAAAAATAAAAAGATAATGTGATTGAACTCAACTGGTAGTATCCAAATAGAAGTTAATTTGAACTAGTAGATGATAAGAGTAAAACTAGATACCTTAGAGCAGTGGTTCCCAACCTTTTTGGCATCAGGGACTGATTTCAGGGAAGACCATTTTTCCACGGACTGGGGCTCTGCGGCCCAGTCATTAGCAGGCCATGGACTGGTACCGACCTGTCCGTGGCCCGGGGATTGGGAACTGTACCCTTTGAGAACCCAGGTATCAAATGGTAATAGAGATTTTTACTAATTTAGCTCCTCCTGTATCAAAAGCACTATCTTATCATCTCAGGCACCATATTCTGCTAATAAGTCAAAAACAAAGCAACTTTCAAAGCACTTACTTAGCATACAGTATTCTAATCAAAATAGCAAACAGGAAACTAAAACACTTCCCTTGGTCTCATTTAGTGTTCATGTAAGCTGAAAAACTTCCCTTGGTCTCATTTGGTTTTTTCCCCCGCATTGGCAAAGTGGTCTATAAATATACACATGTATAAAGCAATATTTATGCAAAATGACTTGAATTTCAAAATTACTATAGACATAGCTCACTTTAGCAAATGCATTATATTAAAATGTTGTCTAAGTAGTGGATTCATTTAAAACTCGATTAGATAAAACTCTTGATTTACATAAAACATGTCAAGGAAAATCCATAAAGATGATTATGTGTGTATATTAAAAGAATCGAATGTTTTACATGTTTAATATATTTAGTTCACTGAATCAATAATTATATTTTTAAAATATTAAACTTATACTACTCCAAAAACATATTCTTCATATTGGGAATATATCTCCTAGCTGGAATCATACAACTATTTTAATGTGATGTAATGTTTATTTTTGAAAGAAACAAATAAAATAACAGGATGTTATTTTTAATACCAAAAGAAATATTTGAGTATGATTAACTTCTATTTCAGAAATCACAAGATCATTTTGTTCAGTGTGAATAAGACACCGAGTTCTAATAATAAAATTTAAATAATATAACTGTCAAATATATTAAATGTAATAAAATAATGCCTCACAGCGAAATTGATTAATTGCCATATAATAAAAGCAAGCATTCATATAATATTCTTAAGTTTTTATCAAATAATTTTTCCCACAAAAAAAGCTTGCTCAGAACAGTACATTAAAAGATAGGTGTTTTATGATATTGTGAAAAATGAAAGTTTGATTCTCCCAGGTCACCAACTCTAAGCATTATTTTTATTATTTAAAAATATTACAATGTCTCTTTTCTTTCCCCATGCAGAGTTTAGAAAATATGAATTTACAAGTATAGAGAAGAGAAAACAGACATTGTCTCCCAGATTCTCATCCTGTGTAATCAAAAGTGATTTTCGAACATTGCTGATGAAGACAAAAATAGTATGCACCATATTGAACAATAACTTAGATTCTGTAAGGACCTCGGACAACTTCATTGTGTCTGGCAGCACTTTGTAGCTGTCACATGTTGAACTGGCAGAAGTGACTCACTTATCACTGAAGCCAAACTGTTGTGACACAGTGATCAATAACAGTGTTCCTCCAAATTGGCACTCCTTTTGCTAATTTACTGGGTACTAACTATTTTTCTGTTAGCACCGAAATAAATGGTATCCTATAACTAGATTTGCAATAATGTTTAAAACTTCATATTCATTAAGCTACTTAACTACATATTGAATACATATATGCATGTGTTTGGGGTGGGGAGAAAAAGAGGGAAAGAGAGGAAAAACAAACCAAAAGAATGAAATTGAATGCAACGAAGATTTTGTTTAAGCTGTCTATTTTAATACTCTCTTTATCACATTTCTCACATGGTAAAATTGATTCTTACTAAATCAGTTTGATAACCACCAGTTTAATGAATTCACATTTATGAAAAAATATTAGTGAATGTTAATTTTAAACTTATCCAAAGGAAATAAAGACTCTAAAAGAGAAGTATTTTCAAGGATTGTAGAATCTAAAATAGAGGTATTAAAATGATTACTGATATGACAGATATGAAAAACCTTCTTGGTAGTTTGAATACAAAGGTATCAAGAGGAAGAATGAGTGTTGAATTTATGTTGTGGAAAATTGGTCCCAAGTTGGTTTTCCACTTCATCAGAAAGCACTTTTGTCCTGTATGCAAACAGTTAATGAAGCATGCCAACACTGAATTGTTTTAACTAGTGTGAGAAATACTTCACCTTTTTTCCCCTCTTTTTCATTTGGGAAGTTTTAATACTAACGTAGTGAAACACCCTAAATGTGAGAACCCCAATTCCATTTTTTAGGTAGAACAAGGGAAGCATGGTTTAAATATTTTCATTTACATTTATAAATTATTCTCTAGTGAAAGGTAGCAAAAGATCCATCAATTTTGCTGTACAATAATAAATTGATGAGAATGATCTTGTCATTACATTTCATCCAGAAGCCTACCTTTAGCTTGAGTATTTTGAAGCAGTGAGCCTTTTGATTTAGTTTTTAAAGCCTCTGGCAGGTGGCAAAATTTTGTTCCAACAACACTCACATGATTGGGAACAAAGGAATTCTTTCAAGAGGTTTGTGGTTTTACCTTTATACCACTTTCAAAGAAAATGGGATGATCATTTCTTTCATATTAAAATTAAAATAAACATAAGGGACAGGAAAAATTACACATTACAAGAAATAATTGCACTTAAAAAAGAGCTTTTCATAGATTTACTCAGACTATACTTTACACTTGTAATAACAAATTGTTCACCTGCATAACTTTTTTACAAGATGATAATTTAATCTTTACTTTGCATTTCTTCTATTTGGTATTAAAAATTCCAATTTTAAATTCAAGTGTACAGGCTCATTATTGTTTTGTATAAAACATTACAGATTATGTGCTATGATCTTAATATAAGAGAGTTAGGTTGTACAGTTACTAAGCCATGTGACAATTCTAAAGTTGTTTTTCAAAGTGCCTCAAATATTAATAAATGCATTTCTGATGTCAATGTTACATGGAAAAAAGAAAGTATGTAAAAACTATTGTGATAAAAAAGACTAGACTTTAAAAGCCAGGTTTAACTCCAATGATCACTAGATATGAATAAGATTTGTCTCTTAGAAGTTTGGTTATTTGTGTTTTAATATTAACCAGAAAAAATACTCCTGATGAAAGTGACCGCTACATTTTGGTAAACTTATTTCACTGAGGATATACAAAGATTTTCATCAACAGTAGCACATATGTTCTTATTTCAGGGCTAGTGCCTTGTGGAAAGTATTTAAAACATGATAAATTGAAAGATACCAACAAAATTCAGACTGCATGTTAGATGTCCCAGTTTCAAAGAGACAGGGGTCATAAAAGATAAAAGAATTTTCAAACAATGAGAAATTTTGCATTTGTTCCCTCAGTTTAGGAATGAAGACTCTGATGTCCAGAACTATTCAGTGATAAGTATTCACTGATCATCATGACACTCTATAATAATTTCCAGATCAAAGGGCAAGATGAAGATTATGAGTTAGAAGTGATATATTTTAATAGAGATTACAGTTTACTTTGTGGGTAAGCTATATATTCTCATGAATTTATGTTTAAGAGAGATAATAATGAATTGACAAGTGAGTCACTTATAAACAACTTTTACATACTTACCAGGAAAACATTTTCCTGAACAATATAATCGGTTTATATCATGGTTGTATATTTAAATCATGCAAATAATAACACCTACCATTGATATAGAAAAATTTGTTTACAAAGAATTTAATACACATTAAAATGTATTTCTCCTGTAACAAGAAATTCTTATGCCCACCTTACGAAAAAGAAAATGGGTATACTGTCTTGTTAAGAACACAAGTGGTATATAAAAGAGCAAGGGTGCAGACTCAGGGTTTCTTAACTTCCTAGACTACAATGCTACCCTGATGACATTTTCACTCCATGCTAGACTTCTAGGTGGCATTAATTACCATATAACTATTAGAAAATTCTTAAAAATAAACTTTACCCTCAAGTCCTCAAATATAAATAAATTAAAATGTCATTTTTAAAAAATGTCTCAGGTAAGTGCAACAGTGAATGATAATACAAATGAGAAATATGCTATACCTGTTCACTTGTAATTAAATCTAAAACCAAATTATTCTAGAATTAATAAGGACTGAAATTTAGTGGCATTTCAAAAGGAAAATGCATGTGTTTGAGTATGCCAAATTCATTCTACTTTTTATAATAATTATTTTGTGATCTGTGCCAACTGGAGATCGAGAATTTTTGCAAACTTTAGATGCACTGGCCACAATGGATTTCCTGAGTAAGTTATATGGAATACACAGGCTAAGTTTGAGGATATAAAGATAACTGTAACTGAACTTATGAAAACATATGTAACTGAGGAAGATACGATATAACAGGAACTCCAATATATACACAAATAGACAAAAGATGCATGAATGGAGATTTTTTGTTTTTTTCAAATTTTGTTATATTTTAAGCTTTGAGAGGAGAAAAATAATAATGTTTTTTTAAAGAAAGTAGCATAATATATATGTAATCACATATGTAATATATGTGTATATATAATATAATATATATATCAATAACAGCAATACTATAATAAAGTTTATTCTAAATCACTAATAATGTGATCGATCAAATGATATGAAGTAAATTATTACATGCCCAGGTCTTTATTGGGAACTATAGAGGCTAAAAAATAGAAACAGAAGAAAAATCCACATCATCTATATTTCTGGTATAGAAGGGTGACCTTACTTTTTGTCACCATAGCAGATCTTCATTGCATTTATTTTAGTTCATACATATATACATACATACATACATGTGTGTGCTTCACAATTATATATAGATATGGATTTATGTTGATGTTTTCCTGGTGCTGTATACATATCATAAATAAGAAGCCATGCTCCTTTAGTCTAGATTGAATGCTGAATGAAATAGACTTATGTAATATTAGCTATTTGTTCTAGTAAACACAACTAGCTAGTTAGTTAAAGCATTCAGAAGTTGACTTTTATCTTGATAAATGCAAAATGTATATTACTAAAAACTCATTCTTGATAGTAAGTTAGTAAAAGAAAGAAACATTCTCATCATCATAAACATGCATCCAGGAACCCTCAAAGAACATCACCCATAAGGGAGAAATGAGACACAACTCCATAAATCCAAAAACAAGAATCCAATATTCAACTTTCATCTGAAAGTCTGGCCAATTCATTAAGATGATATATAAAATCATAAAATAAAATTAAGAGACAAACTACACTGATAGAAGAGAAAAAAACTGTTCTTGTTTACAGTTGATGTGACTGTCTTCCAAGAAATTCCAAGTGGAAAAGATAACATTTGGGCAGCGTTATAGTTAGGTTCTGTCAAACTGTTTTAACCACTACCTATCTGATCTTATATTAAATAGAAGTAGCCAACAAGGCAGGCATATTTGTACATGTCATAGAACAAAATCATATTCTAAGATAATATTTTACTTCACTAGACAGAATTCTACTGTCCTGCATATGAAAGTGACGATGATCATGACTACCGCACTCAAGGCCAAGTTTATACCCCTTCTTTTAGGAATTAAAGGGATGGGAAAAACTGTCTTTGTTTTTAGTAATTTCACACTATTGTATATGAGAACAAACTACAAAGCACCTCATAGTTGTCCAGCATAAATCTTAAAGTGAGAACACCATGTAAATCTCAGAAACATACATATACATATGCATTGCCACATATATAGGCACTGGTGAAAATTCGACATTTAGATTGGATAAAATTATAATATTGTAAAAATTTTTCCAACTATGAATTTTTTACATTGGTTAGAAATATTCTTAGTTTTTTTTGTTTGAAAGACATCTCCATTAAGGTTGGTATTAGAGTATGAATACTTTACTTACTTGATAACACTTAGTAAACAAGAAAAAATATTTTAAAAGGTTTCTCAACTATCCCTAGAACTGGTGTTAAGTGTACCCGGATGATACCTGCCAAGAAATGCCTTGTGCAGCAAAATCTTTGGAGAAGTGTTTAATTCTGAAATACTCGATACTGGCTGATGTGTTTTTCTGATCATTTGTTTAATGTAAAATAGAAGAGAAATCTAACCTGACAATCGCTCTTCTCTCTCTCTCTCTCTTTCTGACATTTGGGCCCCCTACACACAAAGCAAATCGCAGTCAGAATGAGATTATGATGCAATGATCTCGTTGTGAAAGTTGCATTACGGCTCGGGAGGTGCATAAGCGGTCCCTCGGCACTTGTGCTTACAGCAATTTGAATTTCCTTGGTAGCTCAGTATGATTTATGGCATGTTTCAGACTTTCTCTTCATCAAGGGAGAACACTGTCAAGTTCATGAGAGTTTTGCAACTAAGATAAAGGAGGGAAAGAGACCATTTGGAGTAAACAGGAATTTGTGGTTTGTTATAATTTTGGCTTTTGAAACTGAATTGGTTGCAAAATTATTTTTGACAGTTTTATTCAATGTCAGCTTATGTACTGAATAGAAAAACCAATGGTGTTTATTAGTGAATCATCTATGGACTTATTCAGCCTTCAACTCACATGCAAAACACCTGTTTGAAGAACAAGTGCTAAGGTTTTAGTATTAATAGCAGAATAGACCGTCAACAGGGATTCGTATAAAATTCTGCTGTTTATCTTTTTTGAAACTCCTGTTCTGTCAAACAGGTGGTTTGTTATACCTGTAGTATTTCATTTCCTCATGCACAGCTGTGTTAGAAAATGTCTGATTTTATGAACCACATGCCAGACTTGGCAATATTTTTACAATGGACAGGAAAAAGCAAATTGTATTGCTTCATTTATTTTTTCTATATCAGCAATGTAAATTTTCAGATTTAATATTACATGCTTTCTTCATAGTCAACTTTTGTAATATAAGCAGCTGTTTCTCCAGAAATATGGACAATAGCATGAATTCATCTCTAAATTCACATGCAAAATAAAACACTGCTGATGAAAGCTTTTTTTCCCTCCTTTTTATTATTATTCATAAAATTCCCTAGGTATGCATGGTGTTTTATAGAGCATATAAAAAGACAAGGTCCCTGCCACAAAGGGTTTATAGTATAATCCAAGGAACACACCATGTAAAACAGCTTAGATATAGAAAATACATATTATTTGAGGGACAATCATAACAGAATGGATAAAAAATAGATATTAAACAAGGATAGAGGATCACAAAAGACATTTTTGTTGTTATATTAGTAGGGCAATTTGTTGGGCAAGGGGAAAAATGGAAAGTAAAAAATAATAAAGTTGGTAGGATACTGACTCAAATTTTACTTTCACATTCTCTATAATGCTATGAATTTTGTCCACAGAAATCTAAATTGCTTTACACATTGTGCTCCTGAAGCTGTAGTAACATCCTCCCTCCTCACTCCATAATATGAAGGTTGATTTGAGTGACTTAAAGATACCATTTACTTGTGTTCTATTACATTATACAGTCAGAGAATTATAAAAATTGAAACTTTTAATTCCAAATCATGCAATTTATCAAATTTAGTAAAGTAAGATACATAAAGGTTATATTGAATCATCAAACTAGCCAAGATGGGTACTGGCAAAACTAAACTGAAACTCAAGTTCCTAGATAGCTAGTTTAATATTCTTTAAAAGGAATGAACCTTCTTTTCTCTATTTTAATAACTAGGAATGAACACTAAAGTGTGAGAGTTCAAACAGCAGATCCTGTCTTCAGTTACTCTAACTTAAAAGTCACATAATGTCAGGCAAGAAATGATCTTTTCTGAGATTCAGTTTACTCATCTGTAAAATGGAAATGCCAACAATATTAACATTTTATGTCTCAGATTAAATGAAAAGAATAAGTAGATGTAGATATCCACTTCATAAGAAAATGAGAATAAAAATCTTACATTGTAAAACTCCAAAACGTTGACATTGAACAAGAGGCAGTTTGAAATGAAGGAAATATTCTCTTTGGTAAGGAAATAAAAGAATTCCAAGAAGAAAGAAAGAAACTTCAGAAGGAAGGATAATATATAAAGAGATATTCCTGATTAAATGAGCACTCATGTATTAACCGTCCATGCAGGAGCATTTGTTGAATAACCTTGTACAGGTAATATTTGCCAGTCAAGGTGGCCAGGCCTATCCTGCCCTCAGCAAGCTAATGGTCTAATGGAGGACAATGGTCAGGAAGCAAATAACTTGCAAGTAATGATATTATTATAAATTGTGCAAAGTGCTATAAAAAGAACAGGATGATATGAACGAAGGAAGTCAAGAGTAGATTTGGACAACTAACCTAATTTTAGCATTCAACGAGGGACATTTAAGCAGAGACTAGAAAGTGAGTGGGAGTTCAGAAAGTCAGGAACAAAGAGAAGAGAGTTCCACTGGCCAGTTTTTAAGAAGACCCAAGGCAAGAAAGAATGTCATATGCTTGAGTGGTGGGAAGAAAGAACAAGGGAAGAGTAACCCAAAAAAGTTTTGAGACAGAAAGTGAGATGCATTCCGTATTACACAGGATCTTTTCAGGCCATGTTAAGGAAGTTCAATTTTATTTCATTGAAATTAAAAGCCATTTAAGGTTTTTTAAAAGGCCAAACTTATGAACTGTTTATGATTTACCATCTTTACCATAGCTGTCATATGGCAAGAGGATTATAAAGACAAAGAGTGAGACTAGGAAGACTAATTAAGGGTCATTTTAGTGGTCCAGGCAGGAAGTGCTGATAACATGGGTTACCACATTGGGAATGGATGCAGTGGAAAAAGAAAAATGAATCCCAGATATGGTTCCTGGAAGAATGAACAGATTACATATGAAAAGGATGCAAGACACGGGAAGAGGACATGTAAAGGATGATTTCTAATTTTCTAGATTGAACATCTAAATTTAAAAAAAGCAAAAAAGTTGCTATGTAATGAGCTTAGAAAAGACTAACCAAAGTTCGAGTCCATGCAGGGGTATAGGTTGTATTTATTTAAAATTTATTTTGCGTGGAATTATACTAAAATTCTTGTTATGGATCTTTAAATGGAAAGGAGTAGTCTAAATCATTTAGAGGGAGGGCATGATATTAACACTATCTGTAGAATTGAATCATGGGATTCCATAGTTACATGTAGAATGAAAACTAACAGAATTCCATTGGTTTTGTCAATTCAGAGCTCATGGGTGGTAGACCTGCTTTCAATAACATTAAATCCAGAAATATTTGTATTCTGCAAGAGTAGTTTCAAGAGAATGGATGTGGGGATGGGTAACACAGAAACCAAAGAATTCTGAGAAATAGCTTCATTTGATATAGTGCCCAAGAAATGATGCATAGGGGAAAAAATAGCTAAATTTCAGTTACTGTTAACCCCACATCCAACAGGAAAAATAAATACCAAGGCTAGGGATAAACATTAAGAAAACATTAACATAAAAATGCTATAATTGTAATAAAATCCTCTCAAAATGCAAAAAATCATTTGGAACTATCAATTATTAATAAAAGATAACTAAGTCTTTTGAAAATAATGTATGATTAAAATATTTATTGGTTTCTAACTAAAATCATATGACATAAAGTGTAAAAATGTCCACACATAAATCTTATGAAATTATCCGAAATTATATTTTAAGATTATTCCTTATTCATGGTAAACCTAAGGCTGTAAAACTTAAACCATGAAATTATACATTCTATTGTTGTGTGTCTACATGTAAAGAAGTCAATATTCAATATAAAATATAAATAAAATACAACCCATTTGAAAGCTTCAAACTTCCTTTCAATTCATAAATATAAAAATAATTTAAACCATTTGTAGACGTTATTTTATCTATCAATAGTAATTAACACAGTCTTAATCTGGCTAATGTTAATGACCACCGTTCTTCCGTAAATCCCAGTTAAACCAAGCTTATTAAGGGCTAATTAAAGGAAGTCTTATGTGCACTGAATAAAGTAATGTCTGTTTTTAGAGTTGCAGTACGTATTTTGTCTGATAATATAAAATGGGACAAAACTTTTCAATTAAAAGTTTACTGGCTGATTATTGATTTCTAAAAAAAAAATGTGCAAATGAAGTAACTGACAGCTTTCCTCTTTCTGTGTAGGTGTGCTTTCGAAAAGTGTAGCAATGTAACCGGAATCTAGTAGTATATTTCCTGAGCTTGACATTAGGCTCAGAGTATAGCAAATAATTAATAAGACACCCTTTAAATAAATATTAAATCAGGATCAACTAGTGAAGATCCTGGTTAAGTAAGGAATGTTGAGGGTATGTAGAGGAGGCAGTATTACGTACGGTTTCAAATAATGTTGAGACACTGGGAAAACTGGAAAGTCTCAGCTTTTTAGAAAACATTATACCAATGTGTGTGTATGTATACACCTTTATAATTTTACCTTCATTTCCTACTGAAGAAATTTTAATATAGTGCTTACCATGTGTCAGGATTCTGAGAGCGAATTTAACCCAAATAATCCCCAAACAGCTCTATGGAATATTTTAAATGATTACATCTATGATATTGATGAGAAAACTGAGACTGAGAGAGGCTAAGTCAGGAGTAAAAAAAAAAAAAATCACACATACACACGCAAAAAACAAATAGCCCCATTAAAGTTGACAAATGACACGAACATACAAAAAAATGCTCAACATCAGTAATCATTAGAGAAATGAAAATTAAAAACACAGTGTGATACCACCTTATTCCAGTCAGAATGGCCACTGGTAAAAATTTAAAAATAATAGATATTGGTGCAGATGTGGTGATAAGGGAACACTTATGTAGTGTTGGTGGAAATGTATATTAGTACAACGTCTGTGGAAGTAGTATGGAGATTTCTCAAAAAACTAAAATTAGATCTACCATTCAATCCAGCAATCCCGTCACTGAGTATCTACTCAAAGGAAAAGAAGTCATTATATCAAGAAGATACCTGCACCTCTGTGTTTATCACAGTACTATTTACAATAGCAAAGAGAGAATCAGCCTAAATGTCCATCAACTGATGGAAGAGTGGGAAAAGAAAATGTGATCTATACAGACACACACACACACACACACACACAACAAGGAGTAATACTCAGTCATAAAAAAGAATGAAATAATGTCTTTTGCAGCAACTTGGATAGAACCGTAGGCCATTATCCTAAGTGAAGTAACTCAGGAATGGAAAACCAAATACCACATGTTCTCACTTGTATGTGGGAACTAAGTTATGGGGATTCGTGGTCATATGCAGTGGGAAAATGGGCATTGGAAACACCAAAGGTGGGAGGGTGGGAGAGGGGTGAGGGAGGAAAAATTACCTAATGGGTACAATGTACACTGTTCAGGTGATGGGTCCACTAAAAGCCCAGACCTCACCATGTAACAAAATTGCACTGTACCCCCTAAATCTATAAAAATTAAAAAAAAATCTTTTAAAATGTCATAACAATTAATAAAGAGAGCCATGGGGTATAACCAAGCAGTGAGGCATCAGATTGTACGCCCTTAATTCTGAATGACAAGGCACCGTTGTTTCCCGATTTTCACTTACATGATCTCTTTCTCTCCTTACTCCCAAAGACTCATTTGGGGGACACCAGCATATATAGAGGGCCAACATATTTGGCGCAGTATGAGGACTAACAGAA
The DNA here is from genome assembly GCA_963575035.1 of Avahi laniger. Lineage (NCBI taxonomy): Eukaryota > Metazoa > Chordata > Mammalia > Primates > Indriidae > Avahi > Avahi laniger. The sequence continues at coordinate 71,845 of CAUYSK010019181.1, read as the reverse complement.
AAGGAAATCAGCACATGGGTGGAAAGCTGGAGGTGTGAAGATTCCAAGATGTGTATGCATCTTGGAATTTGGGGTCAAATATAACTATATGGAGACACTATTTGTGGCATAAGGAAATTAAAATTACAACCAACTGCATCATGTGCAGAGATTTTTGGTTTGTTTTGTTTTGATCTAAATAAAAAAAAAAAATAGGGAATTGGGTTCCTAATAGTGTAAAAGTAGGCATATGGGTAACATATACAAAGAGAGTGAGGACATGATGACATTTAATATTTGCTTCTACTATAGTTTTAGGGTACGATTTTTGAAAAAATATGTAAATTTGATTTTGAAGGACAACATCTTCATGCAAATCTATTTCTCAGAAGCAACTTGCATTGAGTAATGGATTGTTTTGACAAATTAGGCAATATTGCCTTCTGGACGACTTCCTTACCTGTTTTTATCAATTCATTTGTCTTTTATTCATTGTTTTTGTCACCTTTATTTCTCAACATTAGTGATTTATATCCAACTAATCAGATAATCAGAATCCCTGGTTATTGACTAAATGTAATACTGCCTGCACTGCATGAGTTTATGATACAGAAATTTCAAACCACAAATCACTCCAGATTCCTAGAGGAGTAAGTAGATGTTATACAATTATGCTACAGTCTTCATCTCAAAAAGAAATGCTTACAGATAAATGATTCATTCTGGCTGATCATACTTTGACATATCACATTATTGTGCTGAATCACATCTGAGAAAAATCACACAGAGTAACCAAAGACGCTGAGGAATAAAATGGTTTACAAAATTTCCAACCACTCCATGACTTGTTTCAAAGAAACAGCACACTGAAAAATTAATATTAGAAAGTAGAGATCTAAATAAAGCTTGTATTTTCATATTCTGTGTAAATTGATCTCTTTTCACTCACAGGAAGTAGGATTGGCATCAATCATGGGGCTATATATTCAAAAGCAATCAATAAAAAAACGTACAGGAACTGACAAACAACTAGTCAACAGAATCATTTTTCCTGAAATACTCAGCAATAGCCTTTTAAAATAATTGCCATGGTCAATGTTACTTAAATTTTGGTCTGCTCACTTGTTAAAAATAGAATGGATGTCATATCCATTAAGTTTTTAGCTATCTGAGGAAGTTTTTCATACTGACGATAAACTATAAGGGGACTACGATATTAAAATATCTAAAATGCATTATCTTTTTGTCAGCTTTACGAAACAAAGTTTTGAAGGCCAATAGATTATACAGGGGAGAGGAGAGATATAATTTCAGAAAAATATAAAAGATACACCCTTTGCTCATTCAGAACTTTCTTGCTAAGAATTTCTCCCTGATTGGCAAAAGTAAAAACACTTCTTAGTTTGAAGTAATCATTTTGAGAATTTATGTCTTTAAAAAGATGATGTCTGGGGGAGTGGGCGGGGGTTCAATATCAACATCAATTAAGCCAATTATGGGACACATCTTTCTTAGTTGATAGAACTCAAAAACTGCTGAGTTACGCTTTGTGGTAAACATTTTGGAATGTTGCCAGAGCCGTTATAAACATTTCTGAGCTCACTTTTCCAGGGAACTCTTTTAAAAATCAATTAGAAGTGAAAGTCTTTCAATGCTAGTGTTTTAAAATGTCAAGCTTGTATTACTTTTTTCCTTGTTGTGCATCAATGGCAATATTTCAGAACCTGTATATTAAATTGATTATGTTCTATAATTAAGCTATTAAAGGGAATAAAATGTACAAGTGTACTGAAATTCACACCACAGCAGAATTGGTTTACTTTTTTAAAGAAAGTAAACCCAATTAGATAAAAAAAAAAAAATGAGGAAGGCAAAGAGAGAAAGCATGAGGCAAGAAGGAAATATAAATGGCTGCTCAGGTTTTATTTTAAAAGCATGCTCAAGTGTATTTATTAATTCTGAAAAATATTTTTTAACATTACAGGTCAACAGATTAAAATAATAAATGCTTTATTTATGATTTCTGAATCAGGATTTTTAGAAACTATTCTATGAGTAATTGCGGCAGATCAATCATGAATTTAAATTTACAAAACCAAGGTCTGTTCAAGAATTTACTATAACCAAAATTACAATGTATTCGTTTTAAAAATGTATAATATGAATATACTTGAATATTTTAAATGCATATATGTTTTCTTATGTATGAAGGCATAACTAAATGGTTTTTTTAGAAGAGGATATTGTGAAATCTTTTAAAGGTAGTGCCAACAACTTTTTATTCACTAAAAATAATCTAACTGTGTGTTACATATACATAATGCCATGTAAAATTCTATTTTAGAAAAAGTGAGATTAAAATCCATAACTATCAAAAAGTGTGCTCACTTACTTGACAAATGAACACAAATTTACTGTAGAGAGTAAAAGATTAAAATTCCTCATGTATGTGCAACAAACGCATTGATATTAATTGGTTTGTCCTTTCAAGTTGTGTTTATCTCTTCATTTCCATCACAGTTTCAAAGGTCACTTTGTTCCATTTATAAATCCAATATGACAGAGATTAGTAAAAGCAAAAAGCAACAACTAAATGAGTACATCATCATGCAATCACACATCTCACAATTCATTTATCCAATTAATAAAAAATACCATCAAATGCTTCGTGGTGAGTTTTTTCAAAGCATCAAAATGGCTCATGTCAAGATAACTTAATCACCAACATTTAGGTTCCGCTGTGTAACAAATGCAGAGAAACAGTGAAATTACACTTCAGTGGAAAGACAGTCAAATAAATATGCCTACATTTTTTCCAAAATAAAATAATTAAGAAAATACGAAAATGAACATATTTAGTAAATGTAGTTTATATTTGTGATAAGTTACTGAAAGTGTTGTAAGCTGAAATATACAGATTCAATTTTGTGTGTATGTATGTGTGTGTGTGTGTGTGTGTGTGTGTATTTAACTAAATTATTTAAGTGCTAAGGTATATGTTATCAAGAAAAGGAATCTAAAGGACTGAAAACAGTGCCATTATGTACTAATAGAAATAAGAAATTTTATAATCTCGATGTTTATTTTGAAATATGTATTTTAAAATATTCTAGAACGTGATCTTCCTCTTAATATAGGCACAATTTTGGACAGTGGCAGGTATAGTTAAGAACCAGAAGAAAGTAAATATGAACCTGTGTGCATTAAAACTGATAACTCTAGGAAGCTGAGATTTAGATTGCTAAAGGAAATCATTTCGAAAACAATGTGACCACCTTGATAAAATTAGCATTTTTTAACCTTGTTATTTTTACATGAAACGAATATTAGATATTATATTATCTGATAGACTTATTGTTTGATTAATCACCTCTCCAAAAATGTAGTTGGGATATCCAAATGTGAAGCAAGAGAGAAGACAAAACAGAAAAATACAAACAAGCAAAGGTAATATAATCTAGAAGTCCTTGTAACACAATAATTTTAGCATTTAAATTATAGAGATAAAAAAAACTACTCTATTTCTAAAGAGAAGACTAAAACACATAGAACTGATTAATAGATTATGATACAGACTTTTTCAAACACTAATATAGGTGGAATTAAAATTAATTAAAATTAATTTTGGAAATCTCTTTTCTTTTCCATTAGTTCTATGATATGGGTCTGTGTCTCCTAAAACATTATGTGGTCATAGAATCCTATGACAGAAGCAAGAATGTTCCTAAAGGCCACTGGACTTTGAATTAGTCTTTTCATTCAAATGACTGAGTGTCTGAGTATAAATTATTAACTACCACATTATATTAAAAAATTTCATATCACTTTTATATTTGTTTATTAATTTATGCATACTTACATAATTTTGAGTGTGTAGGGTGATTGTTCGAAACATAAGCTATCCTTTTAAGTTAAATATACTTTCTCAAAAACAAATCTAAGTATAAATATGATTATTAAATGTTTTATGAAGATGGTAATGTTGTCTTTCCCTAGATATCCTAAAATCTAATATCTTGTATAAAATTGAGATATTTTTCCCTCAAAAATTCTAATCTATACTGTTGCACAGGTAAAATCCCAGGTGAATTATTTGGTTTTTAAATTTTCACTTAGAAAAATGGAAAACTTTTCTGATAATTCTTGAAATATTGCAATTTTATATGAACTCAATCAATGGAAAGAGTTGAATAGGAGCCATAAAGACATGCACAGGATGGAAAGAACTGCAGAGTTCATATGTTCTTATAAATTGTTTTAACTTTAAAACACACATATACGTATAGATGTGTATATATAATGTATATGACTTGAGACACACGCACGCGCACACACACACACACACACACACACTATACCCTTTCTTCTTTGTCTCTATGCAGATTATTACTCCCAGCCTACAAATGACCCCAAGGAAGCAAGCACACTTCTTGGCTGAACAATTTATCAACAGCTTGAAGTGACAGGAATGGTGATTCAATCTTGCATCCCCACATATCAGATGTAGGCCACATTCTTCAGTCTGCACAACCAGAAAGGGAAAAAGTCCCCGTCGCATTTGCCCTTTCACAGAGATGGAAATATTATTAGAAAGGACATAAACAGACTAATTAAATCACAGCAGTATGGCTGGGATGACAGCTGGTACAGCGTGTGACTGAGAAGATCCATATCTGTGAGCAGGAGGTACTTCACTTCCAATCCATTCGCTATTAGGTGCTTTCAAGCTTGCTGTGCAGACATTAAATAATAACATATCATTTCCAACACTAAAACGATGTAAAGAAATAAAAAAGGCTTTCTAACCAAGAAATCTTTTGTGCAACACAGAAAAAAAAAATCATTTACCACTCAGTTCTGCTTTTGAGATAAAGATGTAATAATGCCATTACCTTTCATCAGCAGGATCCTTGAAAATCAACACTCTTTGCTTATCATGCTGTGAAATACAAATAGAGCTAAAGGCATGGTCTGCGAGGCACTGCTGCAGCGATATTAACTAACAGATCTGCCCTTTGTGAAGGAAACCGTATCCGTTTCATTAGTGCAGACTCTAATTCAAAACTGTTGAAAATGAACTGCACATACTGTTTTAATAACAACATTCCTAATCATTATCAAACTGGTAATTCTCTCAGCACTGAATGTAAGGGTCTGTGTTTCCATTATGACCTGCTGTTAAAGAAAACCATATTTAAATCCTCCCATATTTAAATCCTCCATTCTTTCCTATCTCCCAAATTTTCTGGGTTCATTTTGGGGGAATAGGACATCAAGAGCTGGAAAAGCTATGTGTGCCACCTTATTTCATCTTAAGCAACTTGACATTTTTAGACATTTATGTCAACTACTATATTATTTATTTATTATCATTTAGTTATACTATTTTGTATTCAATTTGACATGCCATGATTCATACAAATGGCTTTGTACAATTTTGGAATATTTGGACAATTTAGGGAAGAATCACACTCACACAACTAGGTCTGGTGACAGGTGCATTGGGCTCGGAGTTATAAACTTATATGTGCACTCCCAGCAATGGTGGACCATGAACACCTTAGTAACATCTCAGAAAAATACATTTTCTAATATCAGGACATCATGAGATATTTTAAAATATATATCATCAAACATTATATTTTAAAGAATATTAAGTTGAAGAATTATTTTAATCACTTATTATCAATCATGTGAAGTTAAAATATAAAACAAATAAAATAATGGAGGATCATATGAATGAGTAAAATAAGAAATCTATGATCTTAAAAGAATTGCATATGACCTAAGGATAGTTTATACTAAATATTTGCTCCCACTTTATTTTTGAAGTTTACATAAATATTATAGCATGTTTATGTAAGTTGATAATGACCACTTCCAGGACTTTTCTTGATCAAAATGCACTCAATCTCCTAGAATGTCATGGAGTCTACCATATAACATATTCATTTGGATACATCCTATGGTTCCTTATGTTTTATGATTACACAAGGATATACAGTCAAATGAAATCATTTAATTTATATTTCTTAATATGTTCTGCTTGAATTATCAGGTTTACTTCATTACTCAGTCATTAGTTAGAGTAAACAATATTGAAACCAAACAAAACATTGCATAATATTTTCTAATCATGTCCTCCAACTGTCCAGACAGATAAAAAAGGAAAAGTCAGCAGGAAATGGAACAGCCACTGCATAAAAAAATGAAAATATTCTCTGCATTCTGCTTCTCTACATCATACATTTAATAGTTCATATAGGAAACTAATACATCTTAGTAATCATACTCTAATGATTTTATTAATATATGGGAATGAATTTAGGAATATATACTCAAATATTTTAAAGTGAAAAAATGTTATTTTTAATATAGAAATATATTTTCCCTAAATAATCACCTGTTGTGATCAGTAGTGTTTCTAGTCTTTCACATAAACAATGAAGATCAAAAACAAGTTATTAAAGAAAATGCAAAAAGGTGCCATCTAATTTCTATAAAATAATAAAAAAGATCTTCATGAAATGATCCATTATTAACACACTCGTGCCACTTTAAAATAATCTCGTTTTAGACTATATACTTTTTAATACTCACAATTTTTCCACAATAACATAACAATGTTAACTTTTGCCCAGTTTCTTCCAAACTCTAATGAAAAGGATATATAGTACTAAGGTAGAAAACGTGGTATCATTCTTTTTCTTATATTAAAAATAAATATTGTCCACTTTTATCCATCGTATACAATGATTATACAATATGTAAATATATGTATTACAATATACTTAACAATAGCTTGTTTTTCGGCATTTGTTTCTGGTTTGGTATGCATTTTAGAAAGCAATGTAAAAAATAGCTTCTTGCCCTTTATCTTTTATTGAGTTTTCAAAAATAAAACATTTTATAGCCAAGAGGGAAATTGGGCATCCAGCTTCTTATTTATTAAATAGCAAAGCTTAGCAGTTAAGAGATTTATCTAAGTAGCTAAGTTATTTATTAGCTACATTATTACCAGAAGGTAAATCTTCTGACTTCTATTTTGCTGTCTCCCTCCCCTACCTGTTTGTGGATGTATTTAGAAGAACTTATCTTGGTCATGCTATAAGGTATTCAAATTTTACACAACAATTTTTGATAATTTTGCATTAAAACAGTTGCTTATTCTTTATATTTTCACATTAGACTATCTTATTAAAAATACTTAATGAAGAAAAATGTCAGAAATGTTAAATATTTACAAACACATTAAAATTGGTGAAATAGTAGCTTAGACCGTTTTTGTCTTTTATTGTTGGAGGAAGCAATTTTGTGTGAAATGTCAGAATATGAAGACATCTTTTGCATAGGGAATGATGTTAACCATATGGCCTATTCGCAACCAATTGAATTACAAACCATGGCAGTTCCTACACTTTTAAGAGATGCTTATGTGGTCTTCCATTAACGTTCCACTAATGTGACATTTGTGAAAAGGTTTATGTTTGGACATAATTTCCTGACCATATGTGAAGCCACAGAGAACAAAAGCATCAATTAAAAGTGTTTATATATACATTGACAGCTATCGGTTCCAAAATATTTCTTATTTCATGTGTCAGAATCTTTTTGGACTTTTAGAGTATAGTCTTGTGTGTTTCCATGTTTAAAAAAACCCTAGCTGTTAATACAGTTAAATTTTACTCATCAGGCAGGAAGAAGGATCTTAAAAATCATTGTTAGGCAGAAAAACATTCAAGTTAAAAAAAAAAAAACTTTCCACATTTAATCTGTTAAACAATAGTAAATTTCTTATGAATCAGTGATACAGTAATTGAACTGGAGACATTTTTAGAGCAAGCTTGCTTTGGCTTTTTCACCCTCCGATTTGGAATCTGCTCACAGTACTGCCAGCTTAACCAAAAAGGATTAACCCTCATATCCAACTGAGAACACAGATAATTCTCAGTAATTGGTAAAAAATGAAGATGAATGGGGCTGAGAGATAAGGAGCAATTAGCTCATCAGCAGTTACAGCTGTGCACTCAATCCGGATCCATCTCTTGAGTCTCGGCCCCTTTTAAAGAACCTAAGCAGAATAAGCATAGGACACCCCCTCCCCAAAAAATTGCTATACCTGCCCATCATTTCTCTAGTCTTCCATTTTATTTCCTTACTATACAAAGACACCTGTCATAGCATGCTATGTAAATTACTGCCTCTCTCAGGACCTATGTCTAAAGCCAATCTTCCTTTTAAACTTTTTTTTTTATAACAGAAACCAAATGACTACTGTAGACACTCTTAAATTCCCTGTCAATCGTTTCATTATAGCAGCATCATCTGTTTGAAAATATAAGCAATTCCCTCATCTAATTATAGGAAGGATTTGAGGTTCATTAACATTGCCAAGGCAGAGAATCCAATGTGCAACCGCAGAGCTCTGCTTGGTGGCCTGCGTTTTCAGTTTCATTTGCTTTCTCAAGGTCTCCAAGACTTTTTCCTGAAATCATAAAATTAATTTTTTCCTTCCAAATAGACACGTGAGTTAGAAGAAAAGGAAATGACTTCAGCATAAACTATTCTGTTTCTGCAGGAATGGTTAAAATAAAAAAAAGGTAAGGGGATGGTGAGTTAAAGAAGATAATGTTATCTGTTTATCTGCCTGGCTTTTTTTTTTTTCTTCTTCTTCAGATATTTGTTTGTTTGGTTTGGTTGGTTGAGGAACAGAAGAAGTAAGGACTGAGAAATACTATTGAAAAACAAACGCAGGTCCTTATTTTTAATTGAAACTTCCACATCCTTGTAACTATGGCAAGTTTGAGAAAATGAAAAAGAATCATATGTTTCGAGCATGTGAAATGTGTTCAGATTTGTAGAACACTACATTTGTTACACTTGCCTATGTTCCACAACATTCAGAAAGAGAAAATACTGAAATCTTAAGACTACTTCATTTCCTGAAAGAAATAACAGCCATTAGGGGGTTATGACTATAGTTTAAACAATGAGATTTTCTTGGGACATCTGTTTTGGGATCACATTTTGAATAGATATGAACTCATTTCCTACTAAGCAAGCAATCTACTATTGTTGATAGCTGTTTACCAGTTCTATGAGTCAGATATTAGCCAGTGGCAAAGGTCCCTCTTAAATCCTCCGAGTATTTTTTAAACTGTATACATAGTGTTTTCCATAAATAAAATGTTAAGAGAAGTAAAAATGCAGTCTTTTCCTGCCTCTCAGTAAATTAGAGTCCACAAAATTTTGCACTTGGGAAAAATATTTAATGTATTTATCTTTAAAGAGTTATTTCCTTTGTTGTCATTAGTGAAGGGAGTAAGATACTAGGTTTAGCAAGTATTTAAATAACATAGAAACTATTAAGAGATGTTCACTATGTCAATATTTATATAGCATTTAAAAACTAGAAGTAAAATTAAGTTTCCTTTATTTAGATTAAACTGATTATGATTAATTTAGTATCCTCAAAAGCGTGCATAATGCCAAAAAAAAGATAAACAGATAAAAACATCTACATAGCTATAGATACTATCAAATTGACCTTGGGTTCACTGGTTTTAAATTTTGCCTTTGCAATATTCTACTCCCAATTTTCAAGCAGCATTTTTAAGCTGGTTATGTAGATCAGTCTCTAAAGCAAAAAAATAGCAATTTATCTAGCCTGTATGTTGTGGATAGTGTTGCCACTAAAAAGAATCCAGGACATTTTTCCTTCTTATCTGCAATGTAGCTCATATCAGCCAACCTGTCACAAGATAGTACTTGATATAAACAAGAGATTGCAAAGACATCTCAGTAATCAATATCAGGATGGCTACAGTATGGAAACCCCAACCAGTGCATATCATTTGTCTCAGCATCTATTTCTATGGCCAAATGAAGCATTAATTCAAATCATAAATCTATGGTGATTTAAATCTGGGAATGAGCACCTGCCTGCTTTAATGATTTATTTTGTACATTTCAGTAAGCAGGAGATTTGTCCATATGAACTGACAGGTCACCTTCAGATGCCAGGAGCAGACTGTTTATCACCATGCAGACTAGCATCTCATCTTAGCAAGTAAATATTAAACTAAAAGAATCCAATTGATTGTGGATGAGGGAGAATGGCAACACGGCCATATATTTTACTCAGTGTGAGGATGCCTCACTCAGCTCTGTCCTGAGGTCCTCACTTCTTCCAAAGTGATCATTCTGTTGGAAAGACATGAGCTCAAGGTTACCATGCAAAATTGGGATATAAAATAATTATTTGTCAGACTCAAACATTTCTTTAAACACCTTCTCTGGTTAATTTTTAAGATTCATATTACAAACTGGAAAGGGTCATCTATAGCAAAATCATTCTATCACCTCACCAAATCAAACCAAACCAAGCAAAAACAAAATCTATTTTCTGGAGCTGTAGGATTTATTTATAGCTAAGGGGAAAAAAAAATCACTGTTCTTAAAAAGAAAAAGCTTAAAATGTTTAACAGAACTTGTGGGCCAGGTGAGTACAGAGGAAAAAAAGAGCCTTGTATTGGCTTCAAAAATGTCACTGGATTTGGGCAAGACTGAGTAGCAACAATACATCATTTAAGTAGCACCTCTCTGAAGGGTTTCACTACTTCTAAGAGCCAATTGATAGATTCATGAGAGCAGTGTGTATTCTGAAATATAGGCCTTGGAGATTCTTGGGATTCCTTCTAGAATTCATATGCTTCGACACCATTTCCTAGCCACTTCACGGTAACTGATTATCCGGGAGGGTCCGCACATCCTGCCTGCTTGCTTAGCCCTCTCACCCACAGACTGTATGCCCCTTGAGTGCTAGGCATGTATCGTGGCTATTTGGTACTCCTAGAATGAGCTAAAATCAAATGTACAACCAAATCTAAATGAAATGATGTAGCAGCTGCCCTAAAATTGCCTCACAGGCCTGTTGCTTAACCAATAATACTCAGAACAGGAAAAATAAGGAGGAAGCGGTTGATGGCAATATATAGAGGAGAAATGTAATTTTCAGGAAGACGATTTTGGAGTATTAATAATAATAATAGCAAAAACAATACCAAAAGTACTAATCTTACTGGTGACCAAACAATGTGATAAGCAGACATTGTTATAATGTAATAAACACTTGAAAAATATTTTAATTCTCACCATGCAGATACTATTATTTATGCCATTTTTAAGATGTGGAATGTTAGGCTCAGAAAGTTTACATAACTTTTTAAAGGCACAGAGCAGGTAATTGTTGAACACTTACCAAGACGCAGACATTGTCCTCAGAACCAGAGAAGACTGGGGCCACATAAAACCACAATTAAGCAATTGCTTTGATCTGTGAAAGCACAACCCCCACCTTCATCATTGCTCTCTGCCCTCCCCACCGTACCTCATTTCTTGCCAAACCCACTCTCCTTGATCTCCAGATAAATACCTCAGTGAGGGGTGTTCAGGAAGGATACTATCATAAATCAAAAATTCTTGGAGGTCAGTGGCATGTGAGAATAGCATGAAAATGGCAATAGTAACATTTTTTTTTTGCCTCAGTTAAAGATATCTAATGACACCAGTGTTAACACGATTCCAAAGTATTAAGACCTTTTGGGAAAATTCAAGTAAATTTCTGCATTTGGTTCAAATTGGCATTGGATGGTATCACAACTAAAAAACAGTAAAAACTATCAACTAAATACCCTAATGGAAAGAAAAAGTAATTTCTTCCAACTAAGATACAAAATCAAATTCAAATTGTTTCTTTTTTAAGCCATTGTGATAGCCTATGTACCAAAATAATTAAAGTAAGCTACAATATGGTCAGTCAACCAATGTTATTACAGACTATCAAATATTAAATATATATCTATGCTTAATGATGACCCATGTTCTCCTTATCTTACGCCTGTTGGTTTCTCCAAAGTCAACTTCTGTTCTACTACTCTGGAAAATTCAAACAGCTAGAGTTACCATGTTTTAATATGTTTTGACTTAGATGTTATTAAATTGCCTAGTTTAAGAATCCCGCCTCACAACACCAAGAACAGCCTTCATTAAAGGCTTACTCTTCAAAAATTTGGAAACAATCCAGATTATGTTTTGGAACGATAGCTATGATTTATAGTGGCTAATTACTTGTTTTTAAAAGTGCCTACTATTGTCCTATTTTATATGCCAAAGCAAAAGGCTTTTATTTTAAAGTAATGTATACTTAATAGTTCTAAAACCAAAATTATAATTCTTTCATTTCACTTCAATATTGTTTTAATTTTTAAATGTCTAAACTTACATGTGTAAACCACAACATAAAGGATCCTTGCCCTCCCTGTCTTCCCCCAGGAGCACTTACAAATGCAAGCACTGATATTTTCCTAAGTTCTTTTCAGTTTTAGAGCTATCCTTTGTGGTTTTCCTCCATGTATTTTCATCCTTCTAGGAATTGTCACCACCACATACTCTCAATTCAAACCCATTGCTGTTGGTCCTTGTCAGTTTCCCTTATTTAGTTCTGCTGTAAAGTTCTATTTTTCCTCCTTTTACATTCAAAGTTGCCCTTCACCATCACTGAAACAGTGGTATTTTGCGTTTTGTGTATCTATTTCAAAATTACTTCTAACTCTAATATTCATGTCTAGAGTATGTTTCCAGGAAACTTGTGAAAATGATTATTACTAAAATCCATAGTGTTCCTCCATATTCCCTTAACTATGTCTTAATGGACTGCAAGAAGAGAGCTGCTGATTAACTTAAGAAATAATGTGCGAAAACGCTGCATGGAAGAGAATTGAACAGCCATGAACGTATGTTGGGTATAGTATCTCGTGCACATCTTGCAATATCTAAATTTCTCTTGTTAAATTATATTTTGAACACGGTTTCTGCATTTTAAACAGAAACAATACAGGATAGCAGCAGAATAAAATGTTTTCCCATACCAAAACCCAGATGCTAAAGATTTCACTGTAAAAAAATTAACTCACATTTGAAATTGTGTTTGACAAAACAAATTACACAAATAGATATTCAGCAAAGATAAAACTGTTCCTTTCAGTTTGAACGTGACAGTTTACTTTTCATCTCTTTTTCTTCAAAGAGCAGGAAAGAAAAAAAACTCAAGAAAATTAAAGTTGTATTTTTTAAATGAGAAAAACATTGATAATGGTTACACATAGAAAGAATTAGCATCAACATAATCCTTATTCTTGGCATGATATGAAAAGATGAAATTTATATGTTTTGCTGCTAATGATGGTAAATTTCTGACTTGATAATGAATGCATTAAAAGTATAAAAAATATAGGGTTTCATTTGTACAAATTTTTCTGTCATCTTAACTATACTCAACATTTTAGAATTCTGATGATTAATACTTATTTATATTATGAAAGATGTTAATTGAATGCTTCTAGTAGAAATTGCAGCCATAAAGTTGATCCTATAATAAAAAATAATGTTAATTATTCATTTAAAGTGCATGTTGTTAGACAGGCAAAATAGTATGTTCAAAATTTATACTATTTTGAAGCAAAAGTACCAACTTTTAGCATGGATAGCTGGCAGCTTGGTTCTGGAAAAGTTAAGTCCTGTAATTAAGTAGCAAAGTGATCCCCAAAAGTTTCAGTGAAAATAAAACTTACCAACACTTGAATTCATGTCCCCATTTTCAGAATCTGCTCCATGTTGGTTATTACTGGCATGATAGTTGCTCATAGCTTCTAATTTGATTTTTTTCACCTTCATTGCTTCGGCAATAGCTGCATTGGTAGCAGCGGCAGCTGCTGCAGCTGCTGCTGTCAGACCTTAAAAGAATAAATTAAAAATGAGGTAATTTAAATTCCGATTTTTCATGTAATAGTTCATGTACTTCATATAACACACACAAACATATATTAGAGTATCTGATTCCTTTATGCGACCCTCTGATAACATACATTCATTCCCAACTAGCCTATGAAACAACAGTGATATAAGGGGGAGAGTGCTCTCTAAAATCCCAAATTAAATGTTAGCAGAAACATAATTCACACATAGAAGGACAGTAGTGGAAATGCAGCCACAGTTACCTCTCAAAGAAACCAATCTGAATGTGTCATTCTCTGCTTAAAATACACCACAGCGTCTTAAATGGAGTGAGAAATCTGAACCGCTAGCTTAATCCACAAGGCCTTACACTAAGTATAAACCTACCTCGTCACCCAATGTCTTCATTGTTACGTCAAACACCAGCTACGTCGAACGTCCACCATCATCCATGCATGCCCTGCCTCTTCAAGCCTGTGCTTCCCCACGGTCCATTCCCTTTTTCTGGAATGTTCTTGCCCCGCGACTCACTTTCCTGACTTTATGTCCTCCAGCAAAATGATACTTGAGTTTAGGAGTCTTACCCCAAGCATGGGCCCCCAGCTGCATCGACACCTTGTCTGCTCTTCTCCCTGGACCATGTTTATACCTGTGCTTCTATTATAGCTCGTGCTGTGTTGCACTGGGAATGTCTGTTTGTACATGTGTTGTCCTCACTAGATTGTGAACTACTCAACGGCACAGACCACGTGTTGCTACTCAATTTGGTATCGCCAATGTTCAAGGTATTCAGAAATAAAATAAAATAAAACAAAAGCTAATACTTTGCTCCTAGTTATTAAATTAAGTACTGATTTAAGTAACATAAAAGTAGTTTAATCATCTTAATAACCCTATGTGATTGATGTTACCATTATGCTTACTTTACAGATTAGGAAATCATGGCCTAGAATTTAAAACAGCACATTCTAGGCCCAGAGTTGATGCTTTTAACCACTATGCCATGAAGTTTGTACAGAACTGCTCATCTCTGTTCACCCAGAGAGCACAAGGGAGGGGTACACATGAGATTAGAAACAGAGTTTGAGACAAGATCTTGGAAAATCAGATTGTTAAGGCCGTGCTATTTTGATACACTTATAAAGAGGGACAGCAAGCAGAGGTGTTTGAGCAGGGGATTGGTTTGTCTTCCATAAGGGTATGAACTTCTACCAAAACAGTCCACTTCAGCCTGGCATCCCTCATCTGCAAAATGACAGACACAGGAATATATGAATAATATCTCCTAATTCTGAAACTTTAACAGCGTATGAGAAGATATATATCTCCTCCCACACACACGTATTATTTTTGCTATGGCTGCTTTAGGATTTCTGACTGGAGTGCTCCAGCCGTTTGAATTTATCTGTGTGATTTATTTCCATTCCCAGCTGGTGGATTAGAGACTGAGCACCATTCTTCTCCTTTTCCTCCCCACTAATCATCATTTCTACTTATTACAGCAAATAAGTTACAGCCCATGAAATTATAAGAAAGTCTTTTTTTGTGGAAATCTCTGCTACTTTTTTAGGGGTTAGAAGAAGACTTCACCTTTCCTTCAGATCAGACCAAAGAGGCCCTGACGACCTTCACTCCAATGCAACATGACCTTCAGATCGGGTCTGTGCATGAAAAACTGCTAACTGCCCCTTGAAAGACACTGACAGAAACTCAAAGAATCCATCTGGGTTTGATCTGAACATTCATTGCCTTTTAAGTCCCAACTTGAACGGATTCTCTCATCTTCCTATGATTGAATTTTCTCCCCAATTACTCATTTCCTTCAAAGATGTTTTAGAACATTTTCTTTCCTGTTCTCTTAAAATTCTCTTTGTGTTTCCCAGCAAATCTTTTTTCCTCAATTTTGCCTTGTCACCAATGTGAACATCCCATCGGTCCCTTCCCTTGGTTGCATATTACTGACCCATCTCCAATTTAAGACACTTCAAGGGCTTTGTGTTTGATTTATACTGCAGGCAAATCTTGTTCGTAGTATCCAAATAATAAAGATAAACCTACAACTGGAGATATTATGGCCAGTATCATACAGATCCAAACCAAATAAAGTAGCACAAAACACAACTATGCACGATATGGCCTTGGACACCCCTCACATATTCTTCAGTATGGTTTCTTGATCTGTAAAACCATTGTAATCCCAAAGGGAAAAATGTAAGGATTAAATAAATAAACCATGTGAAGAAAGTCATGTTTTGTTTAGTAAAAACTAGGCATACTGTACATTTTAGCTCCTTAATAAGTAAAGTCATGGCCTAACTGTGATTCCTGCAGGATATCTGTAGACTGGTATTACCCCCTCAGCTCGAATAATCATATTTGTCCTAAGGAGACAGCGTTAGCAGTTGACTTTTAAAAATACTTTTTATAATTTTATTATTTAGCTGATCATATGTATAGTACTCCTTTATTTTTAAATTTGACAGTTTTTTCCAGATTTATATGTCTGATACAAATCCAAACAATGTGTATGTGTCTTACACACACATACATGTGCACGTGTTGTTAACTTTACTACAATACTTTTTAATATTCTATTTTTAGCCCCATTTTATGACGGCAGGAAGGAAGCTATGACATACACAACAGTTGCTGGTTTTAGTTCCATTAATTCACCTGGCTGTTTGATGAGTTCTCCATTTTAATTCTTTAATATCTTTGAAATTCAACCAATTTTCTCCCTTTCCGATGCCCTCTCCAACCAGAGCAAGCTTCCATCTTTTCTTTCTTAGAGTCCTGCAATAAACTCTTAATAGCTTGTACTTTCCCCTACCTCCGATCTCTTATTAGTCATGGAGTAGTCAACATAATTTTATGAAAATGGAGATCTGATCATGACACACAATGCCTGTGCTTAGGATCAAGTCCAGTGCTTCGCATGGTGGTCAAGGCCCTTTGCGCTCAGTTTCCCGGCCATCTGTGTAGAATCATCTATTCCTCCTGCTCCCCTTTGCTCTCTGTGCTCCAGGTACATAGCCCTTCTTTCATTTCCTTTAGTGAACCACCTCATTCCTTCTTTCAAGTCAGTCTTTGCACACGCTGTTCCCACTTTCTGGAGAAGCTCTCTAGTCCCCAGTTCAAGACCTGCATATGCCTCCGTCATACAATGGCTTAAATATTCTGGTCTCAGAGAAACAGGCTCAGGGTCCTGACTCTTCATTCCGTACCTTGAAATTCAGCATTTCAGGACTTAGCTCAAGGATCACTCTTTTAAAGAGCTGTGCCTGACCTTCTCCAGCTTACTCCTCAAGTAGAGTGAGTGACCCACTTGCTTGTGCTCATTTCGACCTTGTTGTACGTGAGTTTGCCATTCCTGTTGTGCATTAGGATCAGCCATGGAGATTTCAAAGCATGCAGCTTCAGGCCCTGCCATCTCTTGACTGACTCCTGACTGGGTAGGTCTGGGCTGGTTGGGGCCCCTGCATCTGTACACGTTTGGTTAATTTTACTATTCCACAGCTCATTTTAATGTGCAATCTGAGTAGAGAAAAGCATCCTTTGAACTCTTATTGCTCTTTTTGGGGAAGGGGAGGGGGCTGACTAAGGACAGTGGGATTAGGGCTAGCTCCTCTAAGTTATAGCACTTAAAGAGCATATACTTTCTTACTATATGTGTCCCAAACATCTACTACAATGCCATGACACAAACTGTCAATGAATTAAAAAAAAAAAAATGCTTATCAAACTAGCTTACTTGGAAAGCCACAGGAGAAATACAGTAATTATTTTGACAATGTCAATGAAAAGTAATTTAAAACATTATTTTTGTGTTACAATAAATGTGAATATACTAGAAGTAATAAAGCTTACTAATTTAATATAAAGTATAACTCTCCAAAGGTACATCTTGCCTAGGGCTGGAGAACAGCACAAACGGTCCACCCCCCTCTGCATTTATGGAACTTCCTATTGGCCTTGCAGTGGCCCTTTCAAATCCCTGATGTAACTCTCAAATCCCCTCCAAGTTGTTGTCTCTTATAAAAATGTAGCTTGCAATCTACCCACTAGTCTTAGGTACAGATCCCATTGTATATGTTGTTCCCTTACAAAGTTACCTTAAAAAAAGGAAAAAAGTGCAAGAAATTCACAAAATTATTCAAGTCTTTGGTCTATACTACATAGAGAATTCAAACTATGACATTTTCTATATAATCAAGAATTGTCTGATTGTATAAACACTGGCAACCCATAACATTTGGCACACCCTATTACCTTCCTTTATGACCCTTTTCTCACTTATCATGACTCTTCTCCCCTGGTCTCAGATCCATGGAGATTTTTGCTACCCCTAACCCCCACTTCCATATTTCACCCTGAAATGCTTTGTATTACAAATTGCCACTGTTTTGTCACTCTTCCAAACACCCCACTTTTCCCTCAAAACTAGGCAATTCAGTGTTTCTACATCAATTCAGCTGCACTGTGTGGTAGAGATGGAGGTTATCTCCCCCAAGCCCACACTCACAGAATCTGTCTCTGGGATGAACAGAGGAATCTGTGCTTTTGCATTTCATCCAGTTGGTTCTGACGCTCACTGCCTTTAGATTATTCAGTGACAGTAATTTATACTAAAGTGCATCTGTATCTTATAATAAATGCTTATTAACCATGTAGATCATCATCGCTGTGGTTATACAAAAATGACTATGCTTAACAATCAATAAGGAAACCTGTTAAAATACAAACTCATGTTAGACCAAAAAAAAAAAAAAAAATCAGAATTTTGAAACATGCTACTCGAGTGTGATGCAAACCTTGTGAAAACGAGGCTCCTTGTTCCTTTAAACTACCACAGCTCAAGCACAGAGGCCAGCCAGGTAACGTAGCGTACTTATGTAAGTGATTCATGTAGTAGCCATGCACGCTACTAGCTCTAGCAACCACTTACATATATGACTCTATTTGGTAACTAGTAACTATTAATTGAACAGTTTAAGTGCTTCTTATTTTTTAATTTGTAGGCTTTATGATATATTTCTTTATTTCATTGAAGGAAAAAATAGAAAATAGATGATATACATGATGAAAAAATATACACATGAATAAATAATCTCTTACACTAAGAACTGATTAGCCCATCTATTTTACCTTGCTAAACTTATCTTTATGCTCTTAAAGAATATTTATAGTATCTCATGCACTGATACAAAAGCAGGTACTGAATTGAGAAGTCAAATGTCATATAATTTATTTTTATTTTAAAAGATTCTACATCCAATTTTATCATCAGCAATGGGGAAACTTAAATGTATACTTAAAATTCATTTTCCATATTTTCTTAGACAGTTAGGAGTCTAGGTAGTGAATCCTAAGCACAGGTTAAATTAAGTGGTTTAGCTATAGGTGCTGTGTAATTTCTCCATCAGTTTCCAAGAAAGGGGCAAGTACTTTAAAAATTTTTTCTTACTTTAACAACAGAACAAAACAACACAAACTTAAAAAAAAATACTTTCCACTGGTAAAAATAATGGATTCGTAAATGTTTTGTTTAAAAAAGATGTCTTTTTTTGGAGGAAAGATGAAAATCATATGCTATTCACTCCTAGGCCTCCAATTGGCCTTTAGAACAGGGACTGTACATCAAACGTAGGTTAATATCCTATATGCCTTATATAATGCAAATATATTTAGGTTTCTTTTGCTTTCCTATTTTATCTTGACAAACTATCACTTGGAATTTAAAAGAATGAGTAAACTTTAATACAGAACTTAGAAACACGGCTTGTCATGTTATTGTCTGAATTATTATGTGATGCAAACTGGCTGCTGTGGGCTCCATTCTGCTTTGCTTCTTCAGAGTAAATCGTATATTATTTTTTTAAATTGGCTATTGGTAAAAGTTTTGTCTTGGCTAATCGATTTCTTTTCCTTTCACTCTCTGATACTCCCTTAAAGTCTTTTAAAGTTTCTGTTGAATAAGTGACCAGCATGGAAGTTACTAATTATCTAAGCTCATTATCATATAGGGATTAAGTATGTATAATACAGTAGTTGGAAAAAAAGCACTCCAAAGAGCCATACAAATTTTGGACAACATGTATCAAATTTACCTGGAATAGGGAAGCAAGTTACATAATGTCCCATGCTTCAGAATTCTCATCTTTAAAAATAGGGACAACAATTCCAATGTCACATGGGTGTCATGAAGAATTAAGGTGATACAATATGTGTGACAGCACGAGCACATGACAGCCGATATTACAAAGTGCTCATGATCTCCATCATGTCCTTATGGTTTTACCTTTGTTCAGTTACTTGCAAATATGCAAATGACAAAAGGTATCGAACAGAATAGAGTGAGAATTTAGGCCTTTGATAAATGGATATCTAAAAGCCATGTTTCTATCAAATCATTTGATTTAGCTGTCTACATTGAGCAAATTTATCATAAAATAACTAAATTCTTCAATCTGTGCTGTATTGATACAAAACATTCACTATTTCAAATTCAATACCCTAAAACCAACCCATGGATTTATCTTTTGGAAGATAAGCAGTGATCGTTACTATTTAGAACATTATTTTACTTTGCAAAGATAGTATTTTTCTTTCTGCCTTCAACTTTTAAAAAACACCCTTTAAATTCTTCAAATGCCATAATACAATCCCGATCACTCTCTTTAAAAAAGGAAAAGTATCTTCATTCCATTTATTTCAAATAAGTTAGTATCCTTAGCTATAAATAGAAGATTACAAATGTAGATTATAAATATCAGTAAAAGAGACATATTGCTGTCAAATTCTTTCTCTGATCTGTTTGTTTGCTCATTAACTTGAAAGGTCCAATCTTTGATCTTTGGTTTCAAAGACATCAAGATGACTTCCAAATGTTTGATATGTTGTCTACTTTTACATTGCACTCCACATAAAATGCATCTCCCCAAACCTAATGGTTAAATAAAATGAGTTACATCCAAGAGATGGTAAGTATTCAAACCTTTCGTATGATAGACTATTAGCCCATGTTACTTTGCTCAAATTTAGAAGAAACACTTTTAAACATGCAGTAGGTTATAGCCAATGATAGTTATTATTAATATTCTGGAATTGATACGTTATTTATGTCTGGCATTCTTCCTACTGATTATTCAGGGAGACAGGCGGCTTATAAATATCTCATCACTCCGCCGTCACAGAAATTTCATCGACAGTGCTCATGCACAGCTATTAGCAATATGAATCTAACCATTACAAGAAGGAGGAAAATCGAACATGTGGCATTAATACGCAGTCCTGGTTCCTAACCATCTGATAGGCAGATGGTGTGAAGCGGATTCTCCAGCTGAAATGAAGGGGCACATCATTTAAAACCTTGTTTGCATTCTAACTGATATCAGTGCCATATTGATATACATGATACATCATGGCAGTATTTGAACAATCTAGTTTGTTTCAGTCATAAATGTTTACAGCCTTGTTTTTTTAATCTTATAAGCATGTTCAGAAGAGTGTATTTTTAATTTATGAAACCTATTGTTTACTTCTGTTGAACTAGAAGATTAGTGGAAAGCAGAAATATTAAATTACTTCAACCAGAGCAATATAACCAAGACAGATGAATAAAGTGGGTTTCTATTTTCAATAAGGATGTTAGCAAAGGAATTTTAAAATTAGCTCAGGCATTTTGTGCATTAAATACATTTATTCATTTAAACCTTTCAGCTATTTTTCCCCAAGTGGCATAGAGAGAAACTTAATGCTTTACATAGCCATTCATTTAAAACTCTCAGTGTGTGCAATTAATCTTGTCCAACAATTCAATTCAGAAAGTAAAACATCAAAAAGCATAGTTCAATTCAACAGTCATTACTGTGAAGTAATCTTTCTGCTGCTGACAGTTCCTATAGACTCTTTGCAAAACTCTGTTGAAGGTGCATTGTAAGCACCATATGAGCTTGAATTACAACTCAATTGAAATCACTCCAAGTCTTAGAAGAACTCTTGGCTCAGTATAACAACTTGAAAACACCAGTACCTTTTTTTTCACCCTTTTTTTTGCCTATCCTTATTTAAATGCCAGCTGTCCAAAAACTGACACTAATTTTCAGTTATGTTATTTCTCAATACTTTCTAAATAAATTGAAATTATGATTGAAACATGCCTGTCCTCACTCTTGAACAATTAAATAACAAAAATGATAACCAGCTAGAATAAGTTACTTAAATGTGAATCTGGTTAGACTGAAGATTTCGAGTGTGAACTTGTCTCTTAATGTCCATTAGACTGACTTTTCTAGGCCTTTGAAACACATTTGTATTCTGCAGAGAAAAAGGAAAATTGATCCTTGAGGCTATTAAGGGCAGCACTCCCTGTACCAGTTTTCGATTTTTCAATTGATTAAATTAGATTTTAAAAATGTTGGATTAATAAAAAAACTCCACTAATTTGGAGATATATACAATAAGAAATGTATTATTATAATATTAATAGTGACTGATAAATCAATTGCTTGAATAGTAAAATCCCAATTTCCGAGTGTGCAGAGTTTATAGCAGCAGTGAAGTCAGAAGGACAGGACAACCTGGGATTGTCACGTGGCCATGTGTAAATCATTGAGGAATTTCAATGGAAGTTTTTGAAAAGCTCACTTTCTGATCACTAACTCAGAATCAGGCTGAAATATAATCAATGAAAAATTTTTAATTACTAAAACTTGTTTTTAAATAAAATTATAGCTAATTTATGAAAAGTTGAACTTAGTACAATAAGCTCTTGAATATACAACTTTTAAAAAAGTATTATGTGTACATAATAGTTGTATATCTTTATAGGGTTCATGTGATGTTTTGATATAGGCATATAATGTGAATTCACATTGGATATATAACTTTTACTCTACCTTTAACATTACTGCCTTTAGAAAAAATATTTCTAAACAATGACTTGGGGTCCTAAAATTATAAAACATGAGAACTAGGAAGACTTTACCTAATGTGACTCTTTTATTTTACTGATGATCAAACTTAGGGGCAATGAGGTTAATCATTTCTATAAAGTCACACCATTAAATAATGATAGAGTAATCCCAATTCCCTTAACTCTCAGTTCTGCATTGATTACACTGACTCTATCAATAAATGTAAAAGGAAAAGTACAGAATACAGTAAACTATGAAGTCTTTGAAAGAAATGGAGCCACTTTGCTAGTAGCTTATGGATTGCATAGGAAGTTGAAGTCATAGTTACTCAAGTGATGTCAAAATATAAATTGACTCTGCTTAGAAATATAATCTAAATGTTAATTGGTGATTAAGTTTTATAGAATTTAGAGCATTCACCATGGAAACAATGGTCATTCAACTTATGCACAATACCTTTAACCTATACTATTGGTGAAATATATTTATAATCTGTGCCCATTGTGCCTATATCTTACATATGGCACAATAAAGGGAAAAAGAAGAGTGAATAAATTATTCTTCCTTGCTTATCTTGACTATAGAACAAATTCTAACTGGAAACAAAGCCCCACATTGCACAGGGAATTGACCCCAGGCAGGTGGATCTAACTAGCATCAGAGTGACTGACAGTGTCTGACATTCTGAATGGATGTTTTTTAAAGAAGCTACTTGTTAATATATTGGTGGAAGTTCAGGCAATATAATAAGTGAAAAGAGGAAAAGGTGCCATAAATTTAATTTCCTGCAAAGGAATAACCTCATTGGCATTTCAGCCTAAGAATAATCTCCACGGATGTTCTACTTTGTTCAATATCATGTAAATCCTAGTCCAAATCCTTTGATACTTCAGTAAATCTCCCTTTTGTTTTTTTCTTTTTTCAAAATCCAGGTAGTAAGTGGTGCTCTGTCAGAGAGTAGTTGTTAGCAAGGAGAGAAGATGACAATAAAAGCAACAGAGGAGGCTATTTTTACATGTAAGTCTTGATTGGGGTAGTTACTTAACGAGATAAAAATAGCTAGAAGAGAGGTGGCCATAAAAGTTTTCTGATATGGTAATATAAACTTTTTTCAAAGAAAAAACTCATGAAAGAAATGTATTCATATAATATACACACAACACACATACACAGAGTATTCTTTTTTTCTAAATGGAAGTCAAGGTCTTGGTGAGTTGGGAACAATATACATGAATAGTCACCGGGTAACAATAGGAAAAGAGTGACCAGTGGCTGAGGCAGTATATTCTTCACTTCTTCGTTATTAGGTCTTGCATTTAAATTGACATATCATGTAGTCTCAATAATCAGCCTACAGGGTAGGTATTTTCCTCATTTGGTTACAATGAAAATTTGAATGATGATAGGCTCAGTGATTTGGGATTGCAGTTTTAAAGCTGGATCATGGAAAAGATCAATCCTAGTTAATTTAGAAAAACAGATACTATCATATGACAGGGAACATTCAAAAGAAATATAGATCGTGGGCCGGGCGCGGTGGCTCATGCCTGTAATCCTAGCTCTCTGGGAGGCCGAGGTGGGCGGATTGTTTGAGCTCAGGAGTTCGAGAACAGCCTGAGCAAGAGTGAGACCTCGTCTCTACCAAAAATAGAAAGAAATTAATTGAACAGCTAAAAATATATGGAAAAAATTAGCGGGGCATGGTGGCGCATGCCTGTAGTCCCAGCTCCTCGGGAGGCTGAGGCAGGAGGATCGCTTGAGGCCAGGAGTTTGAGGTTGCTGTGAGCTGGGCTGACGCCACGCCACTCACTCTAGCCAGGGCAACAAAGTGAGACTCTGTCTCAAAAAAAAAAAAAAAAGAAATATAGATCATAGTCCATAGTCTCAAGTGGTTGTCATCTCCTAGAGGGTGGCATGTCAAATGAGATGAAGCCTTTATGTTGGCACAATTTCGCAATCATGATCTTAACCCTTTGAGTGTAACTTAGACAAATTACTTAGTTTGATTATGAGGCAACCTTGTACTTTATTATTCAAGAAATAAATTGTGTCTATATTTAAAACTATTTCTTTTATAAGGTTTGATTAATGTATTCAGCCCAGCTCAACTAGGAACAGAGATCAAGTGGATATCAGGGAAGAATTATCAATGGTTACTATATTATGCACTTCTCTTTTTTGCTACAAAAATCATTCCAACAGAAAGAAATGTTTAATTTTTAATATGGCAAGAAATGTGACACTTTTGTGTATTTTCATAAGAACTTTTAGTTTGTTTCAAAATAATAGTAAATCATAGAAAATCTTCAATCTTCCTAATATCTCATTTTAGGAGCAACGTCTGTAGTTATACTAATCCAATGGCTTCCCTTGACCCAATTTGTATTGTACCATGAGATTCTATTAAAAGAAACTAAATCACTGCAGTAGATTTAGTCATCTTAAATAATTTAAGCTAATTGAAAAAGAACCAAACTAAAACTAAAACACTTCTCTCAAGCATTCAACTTCTGCATGTCAATTAGTAATTTAAATAACCAGCTAATCACAACAGCTTTGTGAGAAACACGACCTGTTCTATGTACACATCTCTCTAGTTCCACTGAACTTCAGACAGAAGTAAACATCAATTCGGATTCAGCAAGTATATGTATTTCTTCTGGAATAATTGGGTTATTTCAGTAAAATGTTTTCATTGATGGATTTGATAGTTTTATTAATTTTTCCAATTTTGAAAGAAACACACAGAAAAATGAAAGAAATATCCATAAATTTCATATCTAGTCACTCATTTGGCAAGGAGTTATGACTTTTCAAATTTATAGTAAGACATAAGCAAAACAAAATTAGAAACACTATTGTTATCTACAAAGCTTACTACATCATAACAACCAGAAACTGAACTTCTATGGGTTGGTTTAAAATTTAAGAACCCAGCTTAATATTATTATTACGTTTTATTATCGTTACTTTTCTTCTTATTCTTAAGCTAAAGTTATTAAATATTATTTTGATTTAAGCCATGTTAAGAATGGCACATAATGTCATTACAAATTACAATACTCTAATTGCCTCATCATTTGGAATTCCATTTGTAAAATCAATGGTTATTTTTGTCATGCATTTATTTAATTTTCTAATTCGGCCATTTGTAATACCTGGAATATGTGGCATAATCATATGCATGACAGTTCTACAAAGAGTTTCAAAAGCTTTTTGCAATACTTTTACCATACGTCTTTCTTATGAGAATTAGAAAATTCAAACATAACTTTATCTTGGAAGCAAAGCCTTTTGAAATATTGCTAAAGTGCACACTGAATAAAGACAACACACTTAAGCGGACTTTTCTCCCTTTAAACAGCATTCATCTTTTCAAAAGCAATAGATTCTCAATCCACACAGAGTCTGTTGCATTATTCATTTCATGTGCAACCTCATGCTGGACCATAAATTGTTACTTTATCTAATCAAAGGAGACTTAACTCTACAGAAGGTCAAAGGTTTAATTTTGTGAAGTATTATCTTACGCTATGAGTTTAACCGAAAAATAGAAGAAGAAAAACAGCCAAGAAACTGGTAATAAATGAACCTTTATTGCCTCAGGCATTGGCCTAGTTAATAAACTTTCATTGAAGGTTTCTTTCAACTGTTACGGACAATGAGAGGAAAAAAATCTTAAATTACAGCCATGTGTGACTTTTAAAGCAGTCATTCTTTTTTATCTCAACCTCCCTAGCTCAGGAAAAAAAAAAAAAAAGACAAAGAAAGATTGTCTTCGATCTCTTAACCAAAAATGTATGTTTCTAAACAGATGAAAAAGTGCAGATAAACTTTTCTAAAAGCAGAGGTCAGCTTTGAACAATATTTTTTAAAATGCATTCTTTAGGTGTTGAATCTTAGAGAACAATCTCTTTAGCTCAATGTAAAACTACAAAAGGGAGGAGGAAGGTATGTTTTCTTCCTAAAAACCTTAACTCTCAAACTGTATTCTCCTGATTAGCAAAACGTAATGCTTTATAATCTCACCATTACAGCACAAAGTCATTTGTAGTTTTAATGTTAATTAAGTGCATTATAAATAAAACATTATCTACATACTATCCGGCCTGTTTTAGTACACAAATCCTACTTCTATTGTTAGAAACAAAAACACTAGTAGTAAAATAATTCATTTAATTGATACACAATTAAAATTTTTAAGAGCAACAATGATATATTTTTAACCAATATTCTCAAACAACGATGGTGTGTGTGGAGTTTTCATTTCAGTATTTTCTAGAGAAGAAAACCAACTGAGTTCTTCTCAGCTGTATCCGTTTCTTCAGGAGGCACTGTGTTGAGGATGAGAGTTATCGCAGCCTCCATTTCAAAATCTTTATGTCCACACCACGGTATAAATAAGGTAGACCCTCGTGTCAACAACAGGACGCACATAAAATGTGAGAAAGGGAAGAAGCGAAGTGCTGCATCTTATCTTCAGATATTCTCAAAGAGAAAGGGAGAGAAGGCTGGCTGTGCACTCCTAACAGGACCCCCGTGCCAGGATCTACCCACAAATCACAATGCTCTCAGCAGGGCACCCAGCCCTCTTCCCACCAAGTAGCATTCGGACTGAAGTGGAGCTCTGCTTCATTCCAGGGACATGTCCCCAGGATGCTATTTGGCCACCTTTGAATCTGAACATGATGGTAACTTACACCAGCAGCACCAGGTGAAAGCAAGACCAGACTTCCCACTAGGAAATACACTCTGCACAGCTGGAAGGCAATTGAGTTCTGCTGGGGGTCAAGGATGAAGCACGTTTATACCTGCAGCTAGGCTTCTTTCCTATATTTGCCAAGAGTAGCAAGAAAAGCTTCTGGAGAAGAGAAACGTGTAGAGATTAAAGACAATCTAACCTGAATTTTGAATGGGAAAAAAATATCGAATTAAAAAATATCAAATTCTATGCATAGGATATTGAGGATAAAAACACAGGGTTTCTAAAAACATAATTAAACCTGGATATCATCATCGGAAACAAATTGACATAATTATTTTTCATGAATTATGAAACAAATAGGTTTTGATTTCATTCAAGAAACCATGAAGTGTTGCTCTAAGGTTACAAGGGGAAGCCCTGTTGGAAGAGCAGTTGACAAACATGATTTCTTTGCTCCACTTTACTTTCCACCTAATTTGCATACACGCACATAGCTGGGGAGCTAAAGAATGAAAAGGTGAAGAAAAATGCAGAAATGTCAACTACTTTCTAGAAAGAAACACTATACTGGAATGTATATAGTGAATGACTACTTACGTATATGCGCATAAATGATTTAGTAATAGCGAGGGTGGTCATGCTTTATAATTTCAGTTTTCTCCTTTATTGTTCTTTGAGAGAAAAAGGCTGAGATACATTTAGAAAGCAACCTCAAGGTCAGAGAAGCATGGGAGAGTAACAAAAGCAGGTATCTCAAGTCTAATTCTTTGTTCCATTAATCAAAGTTTTATGGGTTTGGGAAAGTTGTGCTACAGTACACAGGGAGGATAAGAAAAAAGAAAGATCAAGGGAATTCAAAGGATTTATTGAAAGTGCAGACAGTAACTCTGACTAGCGTTTTAGCTAGATAGACACAATTAATTAATTGTAACATTGTGAAACTCTAAAATGCTGAAAGAACGTGCTCATGCCTGCAATGCAGTAATGTAGCAAAATACTTATAATCTTTCAACCACCGGCAGTTTTTGTTGGTTTTTTAACCTAATCCACAGCTTGACATAGATCCTAGGGTAATAGAACACAGTTCTTTGATTGAAATAATATCTAAACATTGCTGTACTAGCCTGGTGGCCTAATAGAAGTCTGTGTTTCTGAAACTCGAGAAATTCAAGTTTGGAAACAAACTCAGACACCGAGCTGTGGCTTGAAAGTCCTTCAAGAAAAGCCTTTGAGACTGAAATATGCCCTTTCTGGGTTAACAGGACAAAAAACAGATATAAAACTTACAAATGGTTTTCTTCTTAACAGTGACATAGTCAAAGCAAACCATTTTCTTCAGCCACTAAAAAGTTACTAATAGAACTACTGTGTTGATAATCACACAGTCTAATACATGGCATTAAGAAGCTAAGAATTTCAGAAGTGACCCATTAGCCCAACTTCCTACAGTTGGATGTGAAAATGTGAGCCATAGCTACAAGTTTAGTCACTGTTGCAGAGAAAGTTGATCCATATATTTTGTGAAGTTTAGTCATGTGAAATATTTCAAGTTGTTTGAAAGCACACTAAAAATACCTAAAAAAAATTCATATGTACCATTTAGTAGGGAAAGAAACCTCTGTACTTATTTTGTTTTATTCAATGTACCTACATTTGCAATAAAGATAAGAATTTGAACATGTTAGTGAGATAGGAATCATTTATAGGTCTGCATTGGCAGCAATAAATACACTCTGATTAAACTCTGAAACACAATTGCAATAAAATCTCCATTTCATTGCGCATTCTGATGAATTTCAAAAAGCAAAGAAAGTATGCCAATACTATTTATCAATAGTGAGGCATCTTGTAAAAGTGTTAGACAAAATAAGGTGAATAGAGAAAAAAGAAAGGCATGGGTAGCCTTATGTATACCCGAGGCTATAAGCAAACTATGGCTGTATGTTTGGACAATATGTCTACAATGTTTAAGTAATGAAAATGATTTTTACTTAGTATCTGTCATCTGACACTATCAAGTCACTTTATAAATGTTAATAAAAACGATACTTGGATGACAACTGAGACAGTCTGAACACTGTCACAAATGTGAAGTCTTGGCATATTTTATCATTATGTTGTAAAGCATGATCTGGGAAGCTGGGAGGGAAGTAGACAGTAACTAAGAAAAATCCTCAAATTTAAAAAGTATATCATCCTAAAAGCATAGTAGTCCTGTACAAAGGGGTTCCGAGAGCATAAGAAGGGTTGGTTAAATCAAGAGATCAACGATGTCTAACATCCAAATTTTTTCCACATTTCCTTTCTGCTGTCTGTTGGCAAATGTCCCCGTGTTAACAAGTTGGCTATAGCAATTCCAAGAATCCAGTCAAAAAAAAAAAAAATTAGCTGTTCATTCTATATGTTTCTTTTCATCCCTCAAAGAAATCTTTCCCACAGGACATCCAAAAGACCCCCCTGAGAACTCCTTGGCCATACTGTATCACCCGATCAGGCCCAAAACAATCATACACAAAGACAGTGGGAGTGACAAGACTCATACCTGGGATGGAACATAAGGCAGAGGCCTCCAAAGTGCATGGTTGGAGGAAAAATGTGAATACCTCCATAAAATTAGGATTCAGTTAGAAAGGAAGAAGTGATAAGTTGTTACTGGATAGCAAATAACAAGGCCTGTGACAAAAGCTTTTTGGGGAATATTAAAGAAATAGCTACCATCCTCAAAGAGAAGCCCAATTACTTTGCTATTTCAAATATTCTGACACTTTAAATCTTTCTTATGCTTGCTCAACAGTTAATTAGCAAATCCTAGTTTCAGAGGATATTATCATTGTTTTTCTCAAGATACTACTTTACTTCTTATAATGAAAGTCTTGGTCCTTGTGCAGAAAAGTTCCATAAAATTATATCATGACCTTGATTTTTATATTTAGAGCTACCAGGAGCAGAAACATGAAATAGCACTCAATTGCTTTGAGTTTCCTTTTCTAATTCTAGTGGGAGATACCTATTGACTAAATAATAAGATGGTATGTCTACAGAATATGTAATAACATGGTGTCCTTCATTTTATTAGCAGACAATCAAATATGCGACAATGAAATGTGAAGACCAAAAAACCAGTCACTTTTGAGCTATATCTAAGAGACACTGAAACACTTCCTGTGACGGTAGCTAAAACCAGCGGTGACATTTTTTCAGTGCTTTGATGCAGTACTAGCATCATTTGCCTCGTGTTCTTCCTTCTTAATGGTGCAGACTAGTGTAGAAAAACACGAAACAGCAACTGCAGAGCTCAAGAAAGGCAACAGAAAGAAAGGTGAGGGGTGGATAAAACAACAATTTTAAGAATAAATGTATTTATTGTCATGTCAGTGCTGTTTGGTCTCTTATTCACTTTCATCTTTGGTTCCATCAACAGGAAAAAAGAATTATTTTAAAAAGTTTAAAAATTATCAAACAGATGTTATGGGACAAAGAATATTGGCTTTGAAGTCTAAGCTCTAAGTTCCAGTCCCCTCTCGGTCATTAGGTAGATGGCTTGTGTTTGGAAGATCTAATCTCTTTTTACCCCAGTTAACTTTTTCTCCACTACAAAAATGAGGATCATCTTGCCTGGGTCTCACAGAATTGATGAGAACATTAAATGACATGAGATATATAAAAGATGTGGTACACAGGTGTTCCATAATGGCCGTTTCCTTCCTTCCTTTGTTTTGCTATCATCTCATCATAGCAGGCCCTTCGCCCCATTTTTGTATCAGTATTCTCACTACTGAAGGAGCTGTCACTACTTGGGCAAACAAATGGCAGAACCAGGGCTATGACAACACTCCCATAAATCTGCTCCTTCAACTTTATTTCCCAAGATCAATTATGTAACTTAATAAGTAAATATATCCTGCATAAACAATTTTGTTTTACAAGTACAGTCATTCACTGCATAACATTTTGATCAACGACAGAGTACATATACAACTGTGGTCCCATAAGATTATAATAGAGTTGAAAAATTCCTATTGCACAAATACTTACCATTGAGTCATTATTCCTTTCACTGTTTAGTACAGGAACATGCTCTACAGCTTTGTAGCCTAGGAGCAATAGGCTGTACTATATAGCCTAGGTCTCTAGTAGGCTATAACACCTAGATGAGTGTAAATACATTGTATGACGTGTGTACGATGATGAAATCACCTAAAGACACATTTCTCAAAATGTATCCCTGTCATTAAGTGACACATGACTGTACTTGAATGGATGAATTCTGGATTAAATTTCAAAATTATATAAAATTTAGGTCACAACTTACTAAGGGACCTTAGACAAGTCACTTAATTGCCCTGGAAATGGGGCTGATAATAGTAACTACGTGTCATGGTGGATATAAAAATTAAATGAGGGAGTACATGTAACAAACTTTGACTATGTGTGGTAAAACATAAGCGTTCCATACATGTAGGCTATTGCTACCATTTTTGACATTGAAATACACTAATATTCATAACTAAACCCCATATGGAAACGAATTTTAAGACAAACACCAGATTTTAATTCATGCTCTAATCAAAAGGAAAATAAGCAAATATTGCAAAAAAAATAAAAAACCAAAAGGATCCACATTACCACTGTAAAACACATTTTCATTACATACATCTTGACTCCAAGAATATTGTATTATGAGAAATACATTATGGTGAAATCACACCAAAAAAAGAGATTAAATTAAATGGATATGAGCAAAATTGCTCTAACAAAATTTTAAAAGATAAGTTTAGATTTTAAATATATAGTTACTAAATTATCCAATTCAGATATAAGAATTGGTGTTGTCTCGGAAATCATCCTCCCTAACCCCAGGCTCACATTATGAGCAGAGACCAGAACGAAGCTGGAATCCCTGTATCTCCACATGCAGGCCAAGCACTTTCACCTTCATAAAAAGCTACCCCATCATACAACACAGGCTCTCTAAACATATATTTGCTCCCTCAAATATATTTACTTTTTTATACTTTTTATTCGCATTGAAATATCCAGGAATAGCGGAGAATAAGTAAAAGAAGATTCAACATAGCTAATAATACCATAGCTGATATTACATAAGAACAAACAAATCAATTCATATCAAGTTCACATCAGCAATGTTTCATTTACCATTACATTTATTTCATGGTCACTGGCTAGTTTTGTTACACAGACAAACTTTAGCTGTCAAGTAATCCAGTATATAAGCAATACTTGGTGTATCACAGCAAGAACTCACTAGATAGGTCTATAATATCTAAAGGGAAGTATTTCTATTCTGAGGAAAGTATAATTTGTTTCCCATTTCTCTATACTGTTTGTTCTCAACATCAAGCTTCAATTGCATATCCATAGATATCATTTACTGAATAGAAGTTAAAATATTTAATTTTAACTTATAAATGTGATTCAGATTAAGTGATAAATATATTACCCTTATGTATAAGAAGATATTTAGATTTTCAGAGCATGTGGTAAATAGACCTATTTAAACATTATTTATATACAAGGAATGCTCCTACCTTTCTCTCTGTGTGATAATGGGAGATCAAATCAACTTTTAAAACAGGAAATCAGGGATTTATAGAATTCTAAGAGGCTCTAGACTCTCTTCCTGCATTCTAATTATTATTAAGGCATTATGATACAAGTTGACAACTACATATGATCTTTCAACATGTACATTTATTCACATAACCATTAAAATTGACAGTGTATCTTCATCATAATAAATTTGTAAGAATTATTTGATGTTAATAATCCTTATGACAAACCATTTTAATTTAATTCAAGTTTTAAGACACACTTGAAAGATAAATACAAACAAAACCAGCCCTGACATTCACTTATGAAAATTAATTCATTATGAATAAGGTAAAATTCACTGGCAATTACTTAAGCATCTTATTACATTTTATTGCTAGTAAAAATATGCAAAGGTCATTTGAACTCACCATTATATAATCTGTTTAATTTTTATTCTAGGTGCAAAATATAGTTTTGGTAATCATTGTAGTACAATATATGCAATCTCTATAGCAGAGAAGAAAAAAGCAAAGTATAGTGAAAACATAGGCACTCAATCCAATACTTGTTGATTTCATCATAGAACTATTGTTATAGGTCTTTCAAAAGTCTAGGAGTAGGCTATGACTCTGGGAGTTTCCAGCTTAATTTTAATTTTCATAGGATTAAATTCAAATTCAAGCCAAATCCTAATTTATTCAGTATCTACTATGTTCTAGAGACTAAAAAGGATAAAAAGGTACAAGATGACCTTCGCCCTGAAAACTGTAAACTCAGTGAGGGCAGAGATTATGTCTTGCCTGTTCACAGACATTTTTGGCAACAAAAACAGTGATCTACAGAATATAGAGCTTAGTACGTGTTTAAAACAGTTATGGAAGAAAAGAGGAAGAAAACGAGGAAGAAAGGGAGAGAATAAAAGAAAAAGTGGCGACAGGGAAGGGAAGAAAGGTAAGAAGGAAGAGAAGAAGGAACAAAACTTACATTTTAGTTGGGGAAACAGAGACACACGTAATTAATTTATAACACAAGAATGAAAGAGTGAGCTGTACTAGAATCACACTGGGTTTCTGTTATAACTCTGGATCATGAAGATTAATTTAGACTAGGGGATCCACCAAAGTTTCAGGTAAGTGGTAGAATTGAGATAACTCTTGAAACACAGGTAGAGATTTGGTCAATGAAACAGGAAAAACAAATATTTCAAGATAACAAAAAAAAAGAAATAGTGAATAAAGGAACAGAGCTGGGAACATGTTGGACATATATTGGGAATATAATGTTTAAAGAGCAAGACACATGGGGTAGGGAGACTAGTAGGACATAAATATGAAAAGGAAAATTGGTGTCACTTCATAATTGTGCTTAAATATCATTGCAATGGAGTTTGATGCTCTAGCAAACATCCGTGGTATTGAACAGGGGAAGTGTCGTGGTTAGAGCATTGTTCACCCATAACCCTACCCATCAAACTCCAAGGCTGTCCTCCTAAGCTGTGTGGCCCCTATCAGAGCACCATACGTGGCTATGTCTGTGTGCTTTTCTTACAGTCTTACCCATTAGACAGGTACTTTCACAATTTTTTTGTTTCAAATATATATCCCAATATCTAATACAGTGCTCAACACAATTAAATTGGAGGTTACATGGAAGAAGCAATGTGGTAAACCTCAGTTCAGATTCTGAATGTGTAACGTACTAGCTGGACTTCACTTCTCTGAGCCTCAATTCCACCATTTCTAAAACAGGCATAACAGTATCTACTTTTAGAGTTGTAGTGAAGATTAATTTTCTGTGGGAGACAGAATAATGTGCACCACCATCCCCCTCCGGCCAAAGATGCCTTAATTCCTAGAATCTGTGAATATATTGCTTTACATATCTTGCAAGAAGGACTTCATAAATGTGGCTAAATTAAGGATCTTGAGATTGGAAAGTTATCTTGGTGGCTCAACATAATCAAAGAGGTCCTCGTAAGAAGTCAGTAAGAGGGTGGAAATCAGAAAAAGGAGATGTAATGATGGAAGCAGGGTTTAGAGTGATGTGCTTTGATGATGGACAAAGGGGCTAACGAGCCGTGAAACGTGGTAGCTTCTAGAATTTGGAAAAGGCAAGGAAATAAATTTTCCCCCAGAACCTTCAGGAGGAACACGGTGCTGTCCCCTTGATTTTACCCCATAAGATTTATTCCAGAATCCTGAACTTCAAAATGTAAGATAATAAATTTGTGTTGTCTTAAGCCACTAAGTTTGTGGTAATTTGTTACAGCAGCAATAGAAAACTAATACTCTTTTATATATATAAGAATATATATGCATACATATGCAAAATAGAGTAGGTGCTTCATAAATACTGTATTTTCTTTGTGGATTAATAAATATTTCTTATCTAAATTTATTTTTTGCATCATTAAGGTAAATATAGAAAAAAATTGAGGTACTGTAATAAAAAGACACTGTACTAGTCCAAATATAAGTAGGAGTGCCTGCACTAGGGCGGAGGGGATGCAGGGGTGAAAAGGAAGGGACGGCTGTCAGAATCATTCAAGAAAGAAAGTTCGATCTCTAGGTAGACTATAAGTATGAAAAGGTGGGTTTAAGGATGATTGTTACACAGGCCGGGCATGGTGGCCCACGCCTGTAATCCCAGAACTTGGGGAAGCTGAGGTGGAAGGATCGCTTTAGGCCAGAAGTTTGAGACCAGCCTGGGCAACATAATGAGACACGTACAAAAAATAAAAATAATAATAATAAAAAGAAGGTGATTATTACAGTCCAGAGTGAAGGCCTATGTGATAAATCAATTCCAAAATTAGAAACAACCAACAATAGAAGGAAATGTAATTTTGAGTGTTTACATCTTGGGCATGTTGCATTTGAGGTGAGAAATGATTGCCTGAGAAGAGATTTCAGTAACATACATTTTTGGAAACTGTTAAACGTCAATTAGTTTCCCAAAGGATACAAACGAAAGGCTGGAGAAAAAAGATTTAAAAATTTCCTGGGCCTACATATAAGGGGCGGGACATAGCAATGAGAAGTTAGGATCAGAGGTTGCTCTCCAGAGAACAGTGTCAGAGGAAGGATGCCACAAAATCTGGGTAGCCAGGGTTCAGGGACAAATGAGAGGAGAAGGAAAGGCAACAAATGCATGTTACTTTTTCAAGAAACCTGAAGGAGAGGCCCAGACAGTTTTGCAGAGATAAGCTGTCTGGTCAGGTAATGAAGGCTTCAGCATGCTGGGGGGAAGAGGAAAGATGTTAATTGAGAATGGACACTGAAGATGCAAAAAGGAACGGGGAGAATTGAGGGAAGAAGGAAGAGAAAGGATGAGGAGAGGAGGTGAAAGTCGCCTCTGCAAGGAGAGAAGCGTTCTGTGTGAGAATAATGCTTGACTAAGGTTTTGGCATTATTTGAAATCATGCATATTTAACCAAAGACGTAAATAAACAGTCTAATTTGATTCAATTTCTTTAACGCACCTTTAGGAATGCAAGTGAAAAGCTGGAATCTTACAGGAGAAAACATTTTTTTTTTTAGATTTGAAACATGGATATCATAAGATTCTGAATATATTATATGATATTATTTATATATTTCATATTTTATTATGAAAATACCTGAAATGTAATTTTAGGAAACTATTACCTGCATTTTTACTAGTATCTTCCACACATACATATACACAGATATTCATGTGTTCAGAAAAGATTATATCTGTAATGTATGTTCATGAGGCAGGCACTGTGTCTTATTCAATACTTTATTCTAGCTCCTAGAGCTACTGTTGGTATACAGGGGCTGTCTGGAAAGTATCCAGCCATGTAATATGGAAAATAGAGACATTTATTGAAGAAGATACAAGATACAAAAAGCAATGTACATAGAAAAATGATGCTTCAGTCCCCTTTAAAGTAGGTAGGACCTCACACAGTTCTCCCAGCATCTCTTAACCTGATCCATACATATTCAACATTCTCAGGTGTTCTGCTTTTTGCAGGCCTTCCAGAATGTGGATCATTTTCAACAGATTCTCAACCATCTTTGAAGCATTTGTGCCACACTTTTTACTTGTGCTGCGCTCATTGCATCATCCCTGAAAGCCTTCTGAATCATCCGAATAGTCTCCGTTGAGGAATGTTCAAGCTGAACGCAAAATTTGATGCAGATGCGTTGCTCTACTCGCTCAGTCATTTTGAATGCGAGGACCACACAGAACACACGCTCACTCAGTGCCATCTAGCACCTCACTCACTGGTGCAGTTACGCCGTCATTGTTCACGCACGCGCATTCCAGTCCACTTGCCTTGGCTGCCACGTTACATCAATGTCGTGCAAACCGTTCTCATTATACTAACAACGACTGTATGCACTCCAGACAGCCCTCAAATACTTCAATTTCAGTAAATGATTAAACTCTTGACAAGTTTTTCAAGAGAACAGTGTCACGAGAAGTGACCTGCATTTCTGAGGAACTGCTTAATTGGCATTTGTCATGCTAGAAAGTATTACTATTTATGTTTCATATGACATAGGTACCTAATAAATGCACATGATTTTAAAGATTACATAAGAAATCATTGATTGGCCTTTAGAATTAGTAACACACAAGGACACACAAGTGAAACAATGGAACTATCTCTTTTTCATCTAGGTGATTAAAAAAACAGGCTAACTGCTAGTACAGTCCACCAGCACTCTGATAAATAGTTACTCACTTAATCTCTCATTCCTTCTCCCCACTGCAGACTGTTGCTTCTTTCTATATCACAAAATTAAGTCATTCCAGCCCCTGCTCTAACATCTTTGACATTGCCCATTGGCTTCAATACAAGATTCAAATATATTATGTACAGCAATGCTTAAGCTTTCATAATCTGTGCCTCATCCACCTTTCCAGATACATCACTGACCAGTCACTGCACTGGCGCCATTTTATGCCCTATTTAAATCTACAAAGAACCGTCCCTTATTTGATTATCTGATCTCTGCATTCCCTATTCAGTTTGCCAGGAATGTCTTTCCCCTTTCTTCTATGCATAGTATAAACACCAACATAAATTATGACCTCCTAGAGAAAGTTTTTATTAATTCACTGAAGCAGAGTTGATTATGTTTTCCTCTGCCTCATCCTTTAAATTTTGCAGAAATCTCAACTACAGCCACACCGAACTATATTGTAATTATTTATTTACCAGTTTGTCCAATTACCATATAATTCCTTGAAAGCAAAGGCCGTGACTTATTAAATTCTCTTTTTGCTCTCTTATGCTCTCCATGGACCAAACATTCAGTTTTTGAATGAATAAATGGCAATACTACAAGAAAAAAAATCTAGAAAAGATAGAAAAATGGACTCAAATGATCAGTACAGCACATAATTGAAAAAGATCACTTAGAGAGCCAACCATTTATCCAAATTTGAGTTTTCTCAACTCAAAAAAAAAAAAAAATGAGGGCCGGGCACTGTGGCTCACGCCTGTAATCCTAGCACTCTGGGAGGCCGAGGCAGGCGGATTGTTTGAGCTCAGGAGTTCAAGACTAGCCTGAGCAAGAGCGAGACCCCATCTCTACTAAAAATAGAAAGAAATGAATCAGACAACTAAAAACATATATAGAAAAAATTAGCCAGGCATGGTGGCGCATGCCTGTAGTCCCAGCTACTCGGGAGGCTGAGGCAGGAGGATCGCTTGAGTCCAGGAGTTTGAGGTTGCTGTGAGCTAAGCTGACTCCATAGCACTCTAGCCCTGGGCAACACAGTGAGACTCTGTCTCAAAAAAAAAAAAAAATGAGACTCTGTCTACACATTGCAAGTTCAGATTCGTTAGCTTAACAAAAACACACCTTTGGTTGAACTACATGAAATTGCTGATATTTGACAGGTTTTGACCTATAAAATCACAACTTTATATGGTTTGATTTAATTTCTATCATTTGATGACAAGATTCACCTTTGTTAGCCAAGTTCTCCGGAAAAACCAGCGCAATAAACTTGGCCCCTAAATCCACACTGAAAAGAAACATATTCTTCCAAATTTACTCACAAGAGAAAACACTGGTCCTAATGCCTACAAACATCAGCTGGTTCTAAAGTCAACAGGTTACATTTACCAAAGAACTAAAAGTAAACTCTACCAAAAGAACAATGAAAACAACCCAAGCGTGAGTGAAGGATGATTGTCAGTAAGTTCAGCACCGGTGCTGCTCCCTAATCTGTCGTTTCCCCTCCTCTCAGGAGGCTGTTTCTCTCTGCAGACTCACAGCAAAGGCAGACGCTGCACTACCGCAGGCTTTAACCCCCGGTAACGCTTACACCTGATACCCGCGGTTATCACACCCACTAGGACAGCGTCCCTTCCTAAATCTTTCCTTTATAGTGCTTTCCTACCTGGTGTGTTTGAAATATTAGAACATTGAGGCTGCAAAAATAAAGCCTAAGGTTGAATTTTTATATAAACTTTCTATTTATCTACCTATACATACCGAGAGATTACTGTTTTGAAAAGTAAGCCTATTTCTGAAGTATTTACTATCATTCGTTCTAAATCCCATTTTCTTAGAGTTACAAAAAAATTCTCCGCACTGACAAATTACATTGAGTGTGAAAAGAACCACTGTGACTATAGTTAGCGATGCTGTGATGTATACTTGAAATTTGCTAGAGTCAATCTTTAATGTTTTCACCAGAAAAAGAAAGAAAGAAAATCACCACCATTTATATATGTATTGTGTGCTCAAAATATATTATAGTGGGCATTATGTTAATAATTGTGCTACATCTATCGTATGTATGGGTATGTGTATAAACACACACGCACAATCTAGATGAGAATGATGTGCAAAAAGGTAAGCAACCGTCTAAAATTATATAACTAGTAAATGGGGCAGTAAAATTCAAATTGGATATGTCTAACTCCAAAACTTACACTCTTTACTGCACTATAAGTGGGCCTCAATGAACTGAAGAACTGACCCCCCAAGGGCAATCGTAATATGTGAGTACACAGAAATGTGCTGGAACTTAAGTTTTCAGAAATGTTGCATTTCACAAATGTTAAATTCACCTCAATCTTTACTCTGAAATGCCGATATTCCAAAATGAACCCAAATACCTACAGAGTGATGATATGACAGATGATTTAGAAAAAAAATCATTCTAACAGAATATAAAATGACAAAATATTTATTTGGTACGGAGATAGGTAAAGAATGAAGAGAGACAGGCTTAGAGGAAAAGTTGGAGGCTTATCTACCTTTAAAGAACATGTCTTACTTTGCAGTGGTGTACTGACATCTGATTTTTCCTGGATCTATATGTCAGCATTGATTTTTTTTCTTGTGGAATGTGACCTCTACCATAGTTTAATAAACTTTAAAGAAGAGTTAAAGATGTAAAACTACAAAATTTCCAGATTGCCCACTTGAAATCTTTGAAAACAACTTGTTGCTTCAACTTTCTACAAAATGGCTACAGATGGGATGGTTATAACTGAATTTCTCAGCCTTCATTAACTGCCCCATTCGATTAACACACATATCATAATGCTATGCTGTGCTATTATGTTATTTTTACTGTTTATTCCACTACAAGTAAGATTTATCTCTCAATGACGTCTTAATCCCTTGAACACAGACATTGAGACATCACTTGGTAAACCCTTCACTAAGGCATGGCAGGTTAATATTCGTGATGCCTCTTTCTTAATCTAAGCTCAAAATAAAAATAAAAAAACAAAATCTTAGAAACAACATGTAAATTTTTTAGTTTTCTGAATAAAACAGTCCTGAATAAGAATAATATTTCATTTTTCCCTCTCTTTTTTTTTCTTTTGCTTTAATTTGCTAAGAATTTTATTCACATTCTCAGAAAACTTTGTTTACTAAATGTCACCCTGGTCTAAATTAATCAGCCAAAGAAGCAAAAAAAATTATTAAGGAAAATTCTGGAAGAGTCACAATTTTATGAAGCATATAAATAAGAAAGTAAAAAATAGTGCACGTCTATAGTCCCAGCTGCTTGGGAAGCTGAGGCAGGAGGGTCCCTTGAGTCCAGGAATTTGAGGTTGCTGTGAGCTAGGATGACACCAATGCACTCTAGCTCAGATAACAGAGTAAGACCATGTCTCAAATATATATATATATATATACATATATATAAATAAAAAACATATTAATTGGCCAACAACTTAATAAGCTTGATACTCTTTCATGACATACTTCAAAGTTTATCATTAACAAGTTTTTAAAATTAAGCTATTTGGGATTTAGGGTAATTGGTCTTTATTTAGAAGCTCACTGTTCTTGCCTCTTTCTGCCCCTCATTTAATTCAGTCCAGCTCCCTGCTACATTTAGCCACATTGGCAAACTACTTCAGATCAGTCTTAAGTGTGATTTCATATGCCTGTGTCATTCTTTGTGCATTCCCTGTTCATTTTG
Organism: Avahi laniger; assembly: GCA_963575035.1. Taxonomy (NCBI): domain Eukaryota; kingdom Metazoa; phylum Chordata; class Mammalia; order Primates; family Indriidae; genus Avahi; species Avahi laniger. Next base: position 30,463 of record CAUYSK010019181.1, on the reverse strand, counting down.
TATTCTTCCTCACCATATACACTAATTATACTTCTGTTCAATCCAAAGTCTTTGTATCAGATCAGGCAACTCTCTCAGCTTTTATTTTCCTTAATTTGATTATTGGTCTGTAACTTTTCTTCTGCCTGCTAAATAGGACATCCAGTCAAAATATCTATTTGTTAGTAGATAACTCTTTTAATTCTAGGAAAATAGCTGACTGAACTGCTTTTATAAGGTCACCAGTCTAAGTCTAACATAAATTTTCTCTCTTTGGTTTATCTTGCCCAGAATTTGAACACATTTTGTTGATTCTTCACTAAACAACCTTGTTTTCTTTTCTTCCCCCAATTTTTTCTCTTTTATTTCTTCTTCCCAAATATTTTTCTTAAATTATAAATGTTAGTTCCTTTCATAGACTGTTATTCTCTCTCTTAAATGCTGCCAAATTAGCTTTCCCTAACAACATAAAAACATTGTATTATCTACAAATATTTCTGAACTGTCAATCTATACTTACGGGAAAGAAGATGAGTTTTTAAGTCAGAATATACACATATAAATACAGATATAGATATATGTGTACACATACACACACACACATATATATGCAGACATATGTGTGGTGTGTGTTTATTGCATGTAAAATCAAACACTGTCTCCACTACTTCATAGCTATTGATCTTTGATCAACTAACCGACCTGAGACTTAGATTCCTCATATTATTCCTCATGTAGCTCTTCATAATGGAGCTAATTGCATGCGCTACATCGGATTTTGTGAAAAGCAAACGACAGTTGGTATATAAAATGCCTCCTAGTACAGTGCCTTGTACATGATTGACATTGAAAAACGTTTCCCCTTTATTCTTTTTTCACAATTTCCTTTGGTGCTCATTTGACTTTCTGGCACACACATACATGTGTGTATAGTACAAAATGTTATGAACGCACTAAATCTCAAAATGATTAACATGTAAGTCTATATGTTAGTTTAATTTGTTTCAAAAGCATACTTACAAACTTAAATAATTTTTCACAAAGTCAATAAAAATGCACTTTGATATCCAGTCTTAAAAGGGAAAAGAAAGACAACTTGTATTAAATACCTTAACACTAAAATGAAAGTGTTCAATGACTCAAAATAAATATTTCTGAACCTTAACTCTATAGTCTTCAATATGGTATATCTATGATATAAATCACTAAAAGGCATAATGTTTGAAAATACTGTTTGATAATAATAATTATATTGATTTACCCTACCAAGGTAATAAAATTGGATTGCATAATTCAGTTCTTAGGAACATATTTAGTGTTCCCATTGCATATTATACATTATATATTTTTGTAACATAGTCAAAATGGATTTGGAATTTGAATAATCAAAATTCAGTATATCCATATAATGCATATCAAATCATATTACTTATTTTAATGTCCTTCACTTAGCCTAAATATTCTCATGTCTGAAATATTAGCAGCAATATATTCTAATTTGATTATTTAAAAATCTAAAACTTACTTCATTTTATGCCAAAAAAATAGAAAGTCTATGATTTGAAGAACAGATCTAACTGGTATATCTTCATTTTGTAAAGAACTAATTCCAAAAAAGTGTATATAGTTTCAAAGACTGAGAGTCTCTAAAAATATCTCTGTGAAACAAGCACATATGTACTTCCTTGATAAAGATACTCATTTTGATTTTTAAATTTTTTTTAATTCCAAAGACATATCTCCATTCTCCTTGCTCTTTTTAAGAGAAAAATCTGAAAATTAACCCTATTTTTAAATTAGGGTGTTAAAAATCTCAGGAATATTCATTCACATCTTTGGGCCATAATCAATGCCTTTTAACCAGAGTATGAGATGATTAGAACCATAACATAAGTTACTATCTTTTTTATAATAAAAAATAAGAAAAAGGTATGTATTTAGAAGTCCTAACTATAAGACAGAAATTAATTTATGTAATGAATACCAAGAGAGAGGAAAGAAGGAAGGAGGAAAAAAGGAAGGAAAGAAGGAAGGAGGAAGGAAGGAAGGAAGGAGGGAAGGAAGGAAGGAAGGAAGGAAGGAAGGAAGGAAGGAAGGAAGAAAGGAGGGAGGGAAGGAAGGAAGGAAGGAAGGAAGGAAGGAAGGAAGGAAGGAAGGGAGGGAGGAAGGCAGGAAGGCTCTGTATATCATTTTTTTCTAAAAACTGGAATAAAAAGAGTGGCATAATCATCATGTTTTTGATTCTCACTAAAGGGAGCTCACAAACTTACAAGCAGATACTGTTACATTAAAGCAATTTCAATGCTCTAATAGAAGGTTATGTATTTGCAATGGAAAGTTACTTGAATTTCACACTGTAGAGCTGTTAGTGGTAAGTAATTATACAACTGTATTTCCAATGATGAAGTCCCATCACTGTGCTTGTTCCCTTCCCAGTGGAAGATATCTTGTGAAGCAAAGAGTGGCTAAGGGATTCAAGAGGAGGAAAACACATACCATAAAATATAATTAAAAATTGTGGAGGCTGCATATGACAAGAATAACCATAAAAAACAGATACAAACCAGCTGGCTGTTAACAACTTCTGAGTTATAAAAATCTTAAACCTGCTGTAAAGCACTCAATTCGATTTACATAACCACAGAGCTGACATTCCTTTTAGGTTCCTCTGTTGGGGATTTTTTGACATGTTTTAAGGCAACATAAAAAGCAACTGTGAAAAGAAGACATGTATCATCTTACACAGGAATTCATTCCTGCCTTAAGACTGGGCTTTCAAATGTTAATCTGACCCTCTTTCCTTAAACTAGAAAATATCTTTAATGGACATTGGCTATCTGATTTTACAGCATTATTCTTCAGATGTTCATGTTTCTAGTAACATTGATGCTTTCTGTGTGTGTTTTGTGTTGTGCATATTTGAGTCATTGGCATTACACAATTGCAGCTCCCATCCAAGAACCAATATCCATGTTCTATAAGAAGAGAATAATATTTTGGTCAACCATGACTGAAACAACTATAATTTCTTAGGAACCTAATGATGCAGACAGCATTCTACAAAACTAACACAGCTTGCTGTAGGGAATTAAAAATAAACAAAATAAAATAAAATCAATCGTACATTGAGTGAAGTTTTGATGTATAAGTGCTGGCAGCAGAAATTGCCCAGAGCACAAAATGAGCTTTCCCGTTTGATAATTTGCTTGATTCACTATGTTGCTACATGCAGGGCATTTTATGCCTGACTTATATTTAATCCAGTCACCTGCTTAATGTTAGAAGGGTCATAATTACATACAAGGGTTTTGAATATATGGTGTGTCAATATTTCAGGTCTGACACATAAAACATGTATATCCACTTTGAGGTTTAACCATTTAAGATGTTTTGGGTAATAATTTGATGCAGAGTTTTAACAAAATGTAAAACCATTCTGTCTTCACTAGGAATAAGGTAAGCAAAGGTATCGAGGTCAGGAGACAACAATAGCTTCTTAAATGCATACATTGGGAAGAACAGAGGGTGGAGTTATGGATTTAAATTCTTACTCTGCTATTTTTTGGCTGATTTTGAGCAGTTAAACTGAGTCCCAGTATCTCCATGTACCACATGTACCACAAAAAGTTGTTGGGAGACCATGATATAATGTATCAATCCCTAAAATATGAGTCAGGACTTTAAGTAAATTTCTAAAACATTTTCTATTTTATGTGTAAGCTTTTTGTTGTTAGGTTGCCTTAGCAATTACAGTAACTTCTTCAGTTCTTTAGCCAGTGTAATTATTTTAAACAGAAATTACCACGCAGAAAAATAGAGAAATCAGTGTAGTTGTTATAGAGGAAATAACAGTGAGTTTACTTTTAGTTGGTGACAAATTTAAAATGACAACAGAAAATTCAACTGCAAATATCCAACATCTAGTGATAAACAAAAAACTGGTTGGTTGAAGAGTACAATGGACAAAGTAATAAACATAATGAAAAAGGACTTAAATTCATCACAGAACAGAATCTAAACAGGAAAAAACAGAAAAATAAATTTTAAAATCTCTATATTAGTTTTTCCCTGTTTATTACAAATAGCAACAGTAATATTAGTTATTAAAACACACAAACACACACACAGACACACACACAGACACACACACACACACACACACACACACACACCGGTGACCCATAAGAACAATTTTAGTTTTGCTACATTGTTTTGTCTTAAGTAAATATGAACTTAATCACTCAAAAAAATGCCTTAGCACATAGCAAAATACATTTCCTGATATCTTTTAAATGTAATTTTTCATTAGGTAAAATATTATGATTTTGTTGCTTAGATCTGTCAAAGGACAAATTAAAATGTCAGGAAAAAAGAATGAACATTATTTAAAATGTGCCTGTAATATTATAGCATTTTATATAATAGAATAATTAATGCAATTTTATTTAATAGACAATCATGTATTAATTAGACAAATTAATACATCTAAACATGACATAACCCTCACCTGTCAAATCAACTAGCAAAATAAAAAAATTAAAAATAAAATTAAAATAAATAAATAAATATGACATAACCAAATGTGTGTATTTCAGATTTCAGATAGCTAAGTCAACAATTACATTGTTTCCATACAATCTTGAAAAGGAATATAGACTTGTCAGATTACATGTTTCCAAAATAAAATGTCAAATGAAAAGTTTTAGGGAAAAATGAATCCTTGAAATAAAGTATGTTTCTATTTCACAGGCATATTGAATCTTAAAATTAGTAATAATAATAATTGTAAAATTATCCTAAACATAAAACATCCCTTTACAACACACCTGGGAGAGAGTAGTGAAGGCATTTCTAGTGAGACTTTAGTGCAATAAAGTCCACACAGTTTCTCACTGGGCTAATATTTGGACCTTTTTCCCTGTCTTTGTTTCCCACGAGTGACACTCATTTGTCTACTCCTGCCTTCTGGAACAATGGAGAATTAATCTGTAATCTCTGTTAAATATCCAAAGACATTGATCATTTTCCTCCCCAGAGCCCCAGTTCTTCTCTAAATATCCTCGTTTCCTTCCACCAATCTCAATAAAATACCTTCCACTTCTGATTACCCAGTTTGGACAAGTTGTTTTTTACCATGACCTCTCAAGACGTAACAATCCCAAGTGAACACAATACTGTTGATACGGTCTAAGCAAGCAAGGCTGCTGCCAAAACATATGTATAGCTCATTAGCACCCACGTAACTTATCAAATATAAAATGGACTTAAGTGAATCACCACATTGGCTATAGTACACTGAAGTTTTGCCACCCCTTGTAAAAATCTTACCTAGGTTGAACACATCAAATGTTATTGTTGAAAGTGTTTAGGGCAAAATAAGTTGATTAATATATGTTTTTTAAAAAAAATCATGATCAAAATATATTAATCAAGCTGGGCGCAGTGGTGCATGCCTATAGTCCCAGCTACTCCAGAGGCTGAGGCAGGAGGATGGCTTGAGCCTAGGAGTTTGAGATCAGCCCATAGCGACACCCTCATCTCAAGAAAAGAAAAGGACGTATCGTAACGATAAATGAGCACAATGCTGCAGACGAACATGCAAGGCTGCCACACAGTGATTTAGGAGACAGGCTTGGCAGTCAGGTTAACAGCAGAGCAAGAAAAATCAGTGCCAAAATTTACTCATCTGAAAAATGGAAACCATAATAACTACATAAAGACATCTTATCAGGATTAAATGAGCTAATACATGTAAAAAGACTTAATAACAGACATATAATAAATACCAATAGATAGTAACAATTACTAATACTCCAATGATCTGAAAATTACACATTCATTAATCAGCAAGTGATTGCCTTGAATCTTCAAACATCACACTCTCTCTAGTAATGTAAAATGCTATTTTTTCACAAAAATTGCTATCAAATTTAATTTTCATATACTTGTGTGGTACAAATAAATTTTTGAGTCAAATAATACTCATTTTAAGCCAATGTAAAATGCTATTGTCCACCATAATGGGAATGATTAGCCTCCAGTTTCCTCTTCCTCTTCAGAAAATGTATAGTGCTTGTGTGTGACTCTTGGTATTTGCCACTTTGTGCCTTCGATTATAGTTTATTGAGTGGCAATGTCATTCAGCTTTGTAACTCATGATAAATATTTGTTGAATAAATAAATGGCCATTTCTAAAGTATATATTTCACAAATAACTTTTGAAATAGTTGTGAGTATATTTTATGATAACAGATATAAAAAATGTTCATTTCAGATTCTCTGCAACATTAAGATATTGTCTGTAATGTCTATAAATCCTTTCCTTATTTGGAAATTAAGGGTATGTGTGAATGTGTTTGTGTGGAACTTCTCCAACTGGGAATAATATTTATCAAAAGCAGATGGAGGAATTAAAATCAGAAACAGCCGAGACAATAATTCAATAACATCAATCAGTTATCTTTTGTTATTTTGTTTCTTTAATCAGGCATTAGCCTCGGCTACACTCAGGTTTTAGTAACAATTTTGCCATATTAAATATTCTAAATAAAACAGAAGAAGAGGAGAAGGACGAAAAGGAAGAAGACAGCATAAAAGCTAGAACGAGAGGGTAGATAATTCAAGGTTGAGGAGCACAGCCTAGGTTCAGATGAAAAGCATGAACAGATCTTTAATGCAAGAGATATCTATGCCTTCTGGTCAAGGGGTTGTTGGAGAAATGATTCAAGGGTTGACAACTACAAAAATGCTATTGGAGCATTGAAATGTAGTGAAACTCACACTCAGAAATTTAAGGGAACTACCACCATCATAAAAATATTTAGTGGTTATGAGTGAGTATGAATAAGAAATAGAAATTCTGGAGACTCCAGTTTTTGAATTTTTTTAAAAAAAACAATTCACCATTTATTTGCTATTACTTGATATGATTCACATGGGCATCTCAAATAATATGGCCATACAGATTTCCACAGTGCAATATGTAAAGTTCATTAATATCCACATAATTTTTCAAATTTAAAAGGGATTTAAGTGAATCACCTATTGGCAGCAGTACGTTGAAGTTTCATTCCCAGATGTAAAATCTTAGTTAGGCTGCAAAATACCCAATGCTGTTGTAAAAAAGTCTCATGTGTGAAGTAGATTGGTGAATACACGTCAAAAAAAATCATGATCAAACCTGGCATTTTTGTTGACAGACTTTGTAGTGAGGCCAAAGGTGTAATTAGGCCAGAAAATTACTTTCTCACCACTAGAATTGTTCCCTTCAGGTCTTGAGTTATCAGTCCAGAAAATTTCATTAAACACTAAATTCACTTTAAGACAACTGTCAAAATTAAGCAGAGGTGAGTCAAGTCAAGGTCCTAATATTCAAATCTCTCATTTGGATTTTGAGATTCAATGCAAAATAAAAAATGCTACAAGTTCATTTTTCTATCAAGACTAAACTTTTTGTGAATTTCAGAAACAACCTGTTTCTTTGAAAAACAGAACAAAGTAGAATAATAAAGTAAATATAGAATTTGAAATGTTTAATAGCCATAAATGGTTGAAATAATTTCCATTCCCTGTTTATTGATATCTTAATGTGAAAATGGTAAAAATTAAAATATTCACAATTCTCATAGATACAATGCAAAAAGCATAATGATACTAATGACAGAATTATGAATTTACCATATTTGCTTTAAAATAATTGGAAGATGACTATAATATATTTATTAATAATATATTTTATATATATATATATAATAATAATCTCCACACTTTGAAAAGTGGAAAGAAATGGAATATTCTGGTACATATTTCACAGATAAGTGAGCAAGAACTCAGCATTAATAACTGAAGAGGAAATACATGTTACATGACAGCAGGACTCTGAGGGATGCTTTATTATTTTCCAAAATGTTACAATAATAACCTAAAAATTAAATGTTTGAAATATAGTTTCAACTATTTTATGAATTATATTGAACAGTTTAGTGTTTCTAGCACAGTAAAAAGTGTTACTCTAATTCTTTGCACCAAAGAGCCTGCACTGAACTGTCCTTGGGTGCCTATTGTTATATTGCTTCAACCAGTACTATATCAATTGCAGAAATAAATAACAACATAGAGATGTACTACTAATGAGCAATAGGGCAAATGGAGACTCGAGGAGTGAATTATTAATAAAAGTTAAGAAATTAATTTTTCGATTATTTAGGGTGAAATAGTATGCTTGGGACTTACAGGTAACACAAGGTGCCTAACTATTCATAACATACAGAAATAACTCTAATTACATAAAACATTTGTCGGTCCATTAGTACTACGTCATTTAACAAAGTGCAATGTAAGAAAAAAAGGTTTAAACTTTTCCAAAAAACACTCAGTAAAGTGATAGCAAAGTTGGAAAGAAAATTCAAACATAATGGCAAATTGAGGAATTAAGTTTGGTCACTAATTTTGAAATATCATTTTTAACATCTTTCATTTTATCCTTTTGCTATCCCTACACCATGCCTCCAAATTATAAGACTAAATATCTCAACTCTTTAAAATATAACAATTTTAAAATACTTTTTAAGCTTTCTACCAGTATTAGGAAAGAAATAATACTATCAAGGAAATCTTACAGTGTAGACTAGTGACTAGAATGTCCAAAACAAAAGAATTTAACTTATTTGTCTAATATGTGAAGTTGTGTTGCAATAAGTCTTTGAAATTAAGATTAAGCACATTAATAAAAATTTAAGCGTTGTTTTTAAATTTGCTTTGTCTCCAAAAGAAATTCATCCATAAATTTTTCATCCATGAAAAATTCAATTCATCCTGTTTTGATTCTGTTCAAAATATAAATGTTACCTGAAGAGATTAATGGACTCCTTGGAAATAGTATGGACGACACAGTGAAGACAGGATTTACAATTATTCATCCCTGAGTTTAATCCTCAGTTAAGCCCTTCACTTCAACTTGAGCAAGTTATTTAAATTTTGTATGTCTTATTTATCTATAAAATGGGACAAACAATACCTCCTTCATAGACTGACATAAGAAATAAAGTATAATATATATTAGATATTAGCAAAGTTCTTACCATGTAGTAGTTGCTCAATAATGCTTTGCACTCCCCCTAAGTTTAACCAATATATTCATTGATTGGATAGTATTTAATTTAACAATGTTTTGGTTGAGATTGTGTTAGCAACTGAAGATAGAGTGTTAAAAAAAATATAGACATGAATATTGATTCCACATACAAAGTAGATGAAATTTTTAAACAAAATGTGCATGTATTTGATAAGTTGTTTTTACTTCTATCCATTGTATCATATGTACAAGGCCATAATAAATACACATTTTAAGTGCAAGAATATCTACAAAAGAGACGTGTGATAAGTAGTACTATGTAGGTAAACTCAAGCAACTATTTTCAAGAAAATTTCAAGTATTTTTCATTTGTAAACATACTCCTTTTTGTGTTTTATATCTGCAATATGGCCATGGTTCTTCTAAATCACATGATTACAATTATAAATTTGAATAAACTTTTAAAAAATGTTTTCTAAAAAGCAATGCTTTCTTCAAATGTATGCATTGGGTTCCCAAATATACTACTTATGAAATGCTAAATTCTTGCTAAATTATGGAAGAAATAAGAAATCAGTTGAAGATATAATGATCATTAATAAAAAGATGATACAAAATATGTCAAAAAAATAAAGAATCCTGCCTGTTAGTTAATGTGCCATTTCAGAAACAAAACTAAGTAAGATAAAGTAAAAAATGAGGCAGCTGCTGATGGCGAATTCTACATACAGAGGGTTTTTTTTTTCCCATATAAAATAGGGATATTTACTCATGAAAGACTACAAGGTATTTTCAATAATATTTTGTAAAGAGAAACTGGAGAAAAAAATAGCAGCACACTCAATTCTTTACATGGCTAAGATCTCACTTTAAATCTCTCTGATTCTTACAGATAAAAGAAACATGGACAGGTAATGGTAGTCAATATTACATGTGTTTAATTATAATCCTCAAATTTAAGACATTAATGGATAGTAACCCCAGAAGCAAAATATTTCCTTAAATTCCGGCCAAGAACAACAGTGGTCTAGGCAAAATTGGCTGGATGGACAGTCAACACATTCAAGGAAAAATGAAGATTACTGTCGAGATGATCGGATGGTATGCTGACGGGAGTGATGATGCTGACAATTTTTATCATCAATTTGAAGAAAATCAAAAGAAGCAACCACCCCATTTCATTAAAGTGATAGTACCTACATTCTATCTACATTCTACATATCTACATATCTACATTCTAACAGTTTTCTCTCATTGATACACATACTGTTTTATTATAGATGACTGATGTGGAACTCAATGTAATTTCAAAAATTCATAGAATATTATTATGTCATGAAATCCATGCCGAGAAAGCAATTGCCAAAATAAATCAAAAAGACAACTCATATGGACAGGTCATATGGTAGCGGGTTGTCCTTGGAATGGTATCTTTAAACTTAATTTATTCAATAAGTTACTTGAAATTTAGGTATGATGAGATGAATCTTAGGCTCAAATAACTTCGAAATATTATTATATTGTAATATTAAGAGATTAAGTTTCTTAGAATTTAGAGGTACTTACATTTACATTCATTTGAATCAACATGATTCCACGTAATTCTACTTAAAGATTTTTGCCCTAGTATAATTTCCTAGAAATATTTTATTAAGCAATATAAGAAGACAGATAATACAAAGGGCATTTACTGCTTTAACAGATGAATGAAGGCATTCAAATAGAAGGATAGATTTTAAAAACCTTCACAATGTTACATTTTCAAATTTAGAATATAGATGTTTTAATAGGAAAATGAATAGCTTCAAAAATTGACTCCTAAGGAATAATGGGAATAATGCCTTACTAAAGGGATTAAATATTTTATTGACTTTAATACTGAATATTTTACATGTATAAAGAGAATCTCGATGATATAGCATCACATTTGTAAGTGGAACCCAAATAATAATTTACATTTACATAGCCCTTTAGAATAAACAAAGGGAATTAGAGCTTCTTTAATCCTTAAAACTCAAAATTATGTTTCCTTAAGTCATGTCTTTACATTCCAGGAAGCAAGCTCAAATAATTATATATTTAGAAAAATAGTCTCTCCACAATTATTGTGTTTCTTAAATGAAAACTAATGGGAATATAGTTTATCTGAATTGAATGATATTCTATCAAAAAACTTAATGTAGGATGTATTTCAGTGAATTAAATATGAATCACAAAACTTCATATATAATGATCAAAAACTAATCATTAATATGAGAAGAGGAGTCTATCAGGAAAAATGATATTTATTTGATCTAATTTGAAGGTACAAAATCAATTTTTTAAATAAAGATAAGGAAATGATTACAACCTGATAACCTGATGCCATAAATATAGGAAAGAGCATACCATTCCCAGAACTGATGTGTTTAAACACAGAAATAAATAACTGTTATTTCATTTGGAATAAGGTAAAAAAATCTATTTTGAAACTCATCATCATAAAACTCAAAATCAGAGGATATCTTGCTGCGTAGCACTTTGCAAAGTGCTTTGTGACACATTAGCTCATTTTGTTCTTCACAAAGTCCTACAAGTAGGAGATAAAGCAGATCTCATGAGGATGGGTTGTAAATGATGAAGCAGGTATTTCAGACAGCAGCTTGGTGTAGGAAAATAATCAATACAATGGATTCAGAAAACTCAAATTAACTAGCACATAGTAGTGACATTTCAACAGGGCTCTTAACATTTTTTTGTCCTCTTCTCTAAAATGATATCTTGGGTACCAGTACCTACATGTGATAATGCAACAAAAGAGATCAGGTAATGTTACTCAGGGTCACACAGCTAGCAAGTGATGAAAGAGAGAATGAAAGCCAGACCTTTCAGTTCCAAGTTAGGGGCCATGTCACAATACTATTTTGTTTGAAAATAAACACTCTTTAAAGAAAAGAGTCATAGCCTACTCAATGTATCCAAAAGTTAGAAAAAGAAATCGGTGGTAGTCTTCCCTAGGAATCAGGTTTGTGGCAACTTTAATTAAATTGTAAAATAGCATAAAAGATCTTTAAATAGTTTAGTGTACTATACATATCTTTCGCCATATATCAACAAGTGAACATGATAAAAGCTCTCACATTAATTATACTGACTACTTCCTTCATGAAGTGCAAAAGTGTTTGCATAATCTGATTCAATTTATTGAATTAGGCTACAGTTTTATCATTTTGAAAACCAGCTTCATTATTTATTTTACAATATGTCAATCCATTTCCAACAATTAAACAGCTCAGTATACAGCTGTAATCAATTGAAAGCAATCTCCATTTTCAAGGTCTACTACCACTTGTAGTGTCTGTATTTCTGAAAGCAATATATGACAATTTGACCATATATTGTAACAGTGGCAATGACATTTCAGATCCACAAAGTTTATTTTGCCCGAAAGTACAAGTTTCTAAAAAGAATTAAGTGTTATTAATTCCTGAAAAATAAATATGTAATAAACAAATTTCAGCATTAACTTCCTCTATTAACAATATCTATAAAGCACAATTATGTGCATATAAATAACTTGTCAAACTAACACTTCCCATACCTACCCTATACATTTACAAAGTTATCAATTTTACTTTAAAATCCAAGAGTATTGATTGAAGCATAGAAAATCAGCAATTATAATTAATAGCAATGAGATCAGTCTGTTTAATTACAATAATATTTTACCTTTGTCTAGCTTCATTGTTTGCAAAATGCTGCTATAGTGTCATTTGACAATCATGGCTATTAGAGAAGAATAATTTTGATATAATAAAAAGATGCTACAGGTTAAAGAAATAAAAGATTAAAAATTTTGAATGGTTGAATTATTATACACTTAAGAATTGGTGTGTCTAAAAGATTACTACGACTTTAGAAATCGACTCCTCTCTTGAGACTTTATATTTTAAATTGGAAATTCAAATCAAAATAATTCAAAGTAAAGTCCAAGGTCTTTCATTTAAATCTCTTTAGGGTTTATGTCATTCTATCATCATTTCTGATGATGTTTATTGGTTAAAATAATACTATTTTTTTCCATCCTTAGTTTCAAATCTTATCACAGCTATAAGTATTTCTTTATGTCATATTCAGTAATTACCATTTCCTCCTATCTACTAATTTTACTGCAATGAAACCTTACAGGGTACTCATGAAAGAAGGGCAGAGGGAACAAAAGAAAAAATATATGCAAAAATGTCTTTCAATTGGAAAAATAGTTTTTGTTTGCATATCATAGTCACAGTTTTACTCATGAGCTAACTCTTACATCCATAAAAAACATGTAGCAAAAGTAGGATTGCTTAAAAATATGAATCATTCATCTCAAAAGTAATTTTAAAAATCTATCCAAAAAACTATGAACAAATATAAGAATATAAAATCCTGAATAATGGATACCCTTTAACTAAAATGGTACCATGTCAAGTGTGGGAGAAAAATTCAAAGTAAAATAAAATAGAGTCATCAAATTTTATAATTAGAAGGAAACACAATGGTCTTCCCCAATCTACCTACCTCACAATGCAGAATTACCTTCAAATTTCCTAACGGTGATTACTAACAGGAGAAATGGATGGCTGATGATCAGCAAGGAGGAAAATTGTTTTAAAACTATTACTGTTTTGTACCTTATACAGTATAGCCTATGAAAAACTTAAATATAAAAACTGCAGCTAACAACTTTTCATCCCAGTTTCCTCTTGAACATTTCTGCAAGAAGGAAAAATTAAGGTTTTATTAGTAATACATTCCAGTCTTAGACAGTTCTCCACTTTCTTATGAAAGCCAATGCAGATCTCTCTGTAATTTCAGTCTATCAGTTAGATATTTTTCCTCAGAAGAGCACAGTATTATGCTACTCTATCAACCACTTTCAGACTTTCCGTAAGTGTTCCTAAGTCTAAACATCACCATTATTTCCAAATCCCTACCATCTAGACTTTTCTCTTAATGATCACCAGCTTGTCAACGTCCTACTAAAAATTGTGGTGCCATGACTGAACATAATATTCCAATGTCATTGGAACTGCTGAGTAAACTATTTTCCTTTTATCTGGACTTTATATTCTTTTTAAACTTAATCCATTAAGTTTAGGATTATATTAGTACTTTCTGAAATTCTACCACAATGTTGGTCTATGTAATTACAGAGCCAAATGAATTCCTTCCTTGCTTTTGACACAGAATGTCTTCAAATCAGGTCTTAAGTTCATTCATGAGTTGGGCAATAAATGTTTTAGGACACAAAATGCAAGGTTTTATAAATACTGTAATCTATCTGGCTTTTATCAATTTCTCTAGAAATTTTTGGTCCTATCAGCCCTTGCAATTAGCAGTTTTACTTGTTTACAGGGGAGAAAGTGAAGTTGTGAAATTTGTCCCCCAAAAGTATGGAGAAAAAAAGGAAGTTCCGCTATGGTATGGTTATATCCTTAATAACAAATCTAGAGCACATTATTGACGGAAGGCATTGAAGCTTTGAGGTTAGCCTCGGGGAGGAAAGTCTATCAAAGAGACTAATAAAAATACTATTTATCTTGTTTTGCATAATGTTTCTTCTACACGTTTTAGGAATATTCATAATATATCTATAGCACAGTCAGTTGATTTTCCTGAATAAACTGTATTTATATTTCTCCCATCGCTTGTTAGGGCGGGACTAGGTAGTTATAGCACCTCCTACTGGTCGAAAAATTACAGAGCGATAAAAGACAACAGGTGACATATCACATAACCAAGGGATTAGAACCCTGCATATGAATTTCACAAATAAATGGATAATCTACAAAGCTCCAGCTAATCTATATACAACATACACAATCATAATAAAAAGTTGACTGAAAATTTGATTTGCTTCTCTTAATGTAAACAAACATCTCTTGTCAAAGGAGGCATCATATTACTATAAAGAAAGCAAATAATACCTTGCAATTAGTCAATTAAGAACATTAGCAACTTCATTACTGCAAATCTACTGAGAGAGAAGTGTAAGCAGATTATAATTCTTAGCACAGTCCAGTGTAGGCATATGAGACTACAGAATTCAATAGAAACTTGGAAGAGAGAAACAAATTAGGAAAGAAAGGATGGTAATTGTCTTCTAAATTAAGTAGATGAGAGGCCTGTCCAAGAGTCTAGTAATATGTGGTTATTTAATTAAATCTAAAAATAACATATCTTTGCTCTAAGAGCTTAGAAAAAATATTTTTATGAATTTCTATGCTAAAACAGACCCAGGGCACATTGTGATTTAACTGAAGTACTTGATTATAATGTATATTACATAGGGGGAAAAGTAAATATATTTATTATATAGTTCCTCAGACCAAAAGCTGTATTGACATTCAATAAGATTCAGAGCCATATTTTATTCATATATATATTAAATTAGTTCCATATCAAGATACTGTGGGTACAATGAGAATTCTAATCCTCGAGAATTATGTAACATAGTGCAAATATAGTGACATACACTTGTGCCTACAGGAATTGTAAAGAAAAATATGTTCTATGCTGCCATGTTATTTCTGTAAATATTGCTTCTCCAGAACATCAATCTAGAGATATAAATTTCATCCACTGTTGATGATAATGCTTACATGTGGCCATCATAACTTATAAACAAACAAATAAATAATGCCTTCTATATACTTATACACCTCTGTTAGCCTCTAGACTCTGAATCTTTAATCTGGAGCCTGTCTGTGTTTGATAGGATTTTAGAAGCTGCTTAAACACACCAGTGCTCAAATTTGTAACTGTGAGGCATAAAAATTCTTCTCAGAAATCCTTTCCTAAACATTTATTAACCATATTCATTGAACAAATATTTATTTTGGATATCTGCTCTGTGCCAGACAATATTCTACACCCTAGGACACCACAGTAACTAAACTGACCAGAATCTCCCGGAGGCTACATTTGTTTGGGTGTCTACCACTCACACTTGCACTTCTCACAATACCTAACTCAGTGACTTGCTGCGTGTGGTAGACTGAGAATGGCCTTCCAAGTAATGCCCGTTTCCCAGTCCTGAGATCCTATGAATGCTGCTTTATTTAGAGCAAGATTCTTTGCAGATGTGGTTGCATTAAGGCTCTCAAGAAGGGGAGACTATTCTGTATCGTAAAACGTATCCTAAATACAACGACAAGTGTCCTTGTAAGCCAGAGGCAGAGGGAGGTTTTACACATTACATACCTCACACCCCACACACATACCCCCCCACACGCATCCACACCCGTACACACATCCCTCACACACATCACACACACACATGCAAACACCATGCACATATACACACCACACACACACACACACCCCCATACCTGCACACACATCCCTCACACACATCACACACACACATACAAACACCATGCACATATACACACCACACACACACACACACACCCATACCTGTACACACATCCCTCACACACATCACACACACACACACACACACACATATACACACCATGCACACATACACCACATATACACACACCACACACACACACACCCCACACAGACACACACACACACAAAGAGAAGGCAACATGATCAGGGGGACAGAAATTGAAGCAAGTTGGCCACAAACCCAGGAATGCCAGCAGCCACCTCAAAGAATCAAGGCTTCTCCCCTGCAGGAGGGAGTGTGGCCCGGCTAACACCACGATTTCAGCCCAGGGATGCTGATTTTGGACTTCTAGCCTCCAGAACTGGGAGACAATAAATTTCTGTGGTTTTGCCACCCAGTGTGGTAATTTGTTATAGCAGCCACAGGAAACTAATAGAGTGCTCAATACAAGTTTTAAAACGAAATAAATTGCATGAAGTCTAGTGTTTAGGCTGGCCTTCCAAAAAGAAAAAAAAAGAAAATGTATCACTTTATTTTTGTCTTGAAGAAAAAATACTGAGGGAACATGTATTAAATAGTTATAAGTTAAATGTGCTGCCCTCAAAATGTCCAGTGATAAAACTTCACAAATGTTCCCTATATATCTATACATATAAATGTATGAAAATAATACATACACATATTATGTAAACATCAATGGTTTAAATTGTTTATATCATATTTATTCTTGAAGTAAGGCATTCAGCAGATTGTTATGTTTAATTTATTAGTGAAGATAATGAATCCATTTGTGGCTGTTTTACTTGTGCATTTTTCTGTTATCCTTTCTTGTGACTCTCCAAATGGAATACAGTGTATTATTATAATAAACTTCTCAGTACGTACAAGCCACAGATTCACATTGTAAATTTTCTCCTGAGAAGTTGAAATGTTTGCTGTATTTAAACTATTACAAAAGCTGATATTACAAAAGAGGTAGTTTGAATGTTGCTGCTGATTACTAACATTTAGCAGGAAAAATAAAGAAAATAAAATTAGAAAATATGTTTTTGAATTATAAATCAACATGAAAATACTATTATTGAACTTTTCTTTAAGATAAGAATGTTTCAATGATATCAACTCTAGATTAATCTTGCCCCAGTTTAGTATTTTTTCCAAAATGACAAACTTGCAATGTATAAGTTCTTACCTTTTAAATGTAGTATAAGTGTGTAGAATGCTTTCTTTACCCTGAATGCATACAGGTTATGTGTCTACAAGGTCACAGTGAGAGAAAAGATATATCCAAGAAGCAAAATTATAAATGATTCATTCATTTGATTTGAGTGTATTTTTTAAAAGTAGGTATTGGATAACTTTTAATGTCAAATGCAAATATTTGGGACACAGTAAGTTACTTCTTAATACATACATGAAAATTGTATTTTGAAACCAATTTGCATTCTGACTTAAAGATAAAATCAGAAAGTTGGCCAAAAACACTATGCAAATTGCACTCCTGGCACAAGAGGGGAGTATTCTGAATTCCTAAATAACTCTTTTCTTAATTGTAAAATAGACAAGATTCTATAAAAAGTATGAATGTTATTAGAGCTCTGTTGCTAGGATGAATTTATTCCAAACTGGTATTTATTATCAAAAATGATTTATGACAAGTGCTCAGTCAAAATAAATGTAGTGACCACCGCAGGAGGTATTGCCTTGTGTGACTCTATAAAGAACTTTCTTTCTTTCACTAACTTCAATTTCTGGTTGCTATGGCATCTGGTGACAACCATAACTTTTGGAAATTATCACCATCTGCCCACACTCCCTCCTAAGTTTTTTTATAAGCCCACTCAAGCAACCAAAATAACAAACAAATAAAAACTCCACAAGCAATCGGAAAGATTATTGTTTTCTTTGGTTTTGACTTTGTTTTTGTTTTGTTTTTTATTTTTAACTATAGATACATAATATTAGAACTGGCAAAAGACACATTTTAAAAATTTAGAGATAGCTTTTATTTCCCAAGAGAACGGATGCCTCCACAGAAGATTGTCATTTAACTAAAATGTACAATTGTTGAAGAGAAAAATTAAGGGAATGATTAGGAACAAATCAATGGATATTTATAAATTCAACTAAATTAATCAACATTATTTTTATAGGATCAAGTTAGGCAAGTTTGAAGGTAAATTTGCATATTTTTATCCTTTTCAAATATTACTACTTCGAATACAAAAGTACAGGTCAATATTCATAGATAGGCTACAATTTTTAATGAATATTAGATAAGACTTAAGATGGGGGGACTTTTGTTTGCTATTTTCTTTCTTTTTTATTTTCAAGTTTGTATGTTTGTCTGTTTTGCTAGTTTTAAAAACATTAAGTCTTTTAAGGTATTAATGTAACTATGGACTCTTGAAAACAAATTTTCAAAATTCAAACTCACAGTTTAAAGACAGTAGAAATTTTATCAAACTAGTTTGCTTAATATCAACAATATACATATATAACTTTATCATTCAGTTTTTTAAAAAATAAATAACACATATCACCTTCCTCATCTTAGGAAGGGAATAAAAATAACATTTTTTAAAGAAAGCAGCAAATATAAACAAAGTCCTGGGACATAAAAGTCTATATGTTCATATTAAATCATATTCCCCCAATACCCTAAGTACTTCCTGGGAGAAAGTTATTATACTCTTGAAAAATGTAAGGTTTCTTTAAGATCATGAGAATCTCAGTTAATATTTTAAGATAGTAAATAATACATTCCCCAGTATATTAAGACATTATTCTGTATTCCTTAAAATCTAAACTTCTGCCTCTAGAAAAATTGCATATAAAAGAAGAAATCACATTGAATACATTAAGGTGACACCATTAATGAGCAACAGTCAACTTCTAGCAAGATCAAATCTTTGGAACAATGTCTAAAAGTTGAAAGTATATGAAGTCGGCAGTAGTGAGCTCACACACCCTGTTCTAAAGCCATTTCCTGGGGTTAGCAGAACACTGAACTAAGTCCCCTTTCTAATCTAGTCTACTCTCACAGTGACCCCTCATTTCCTCATTCTTCTCTAGAACATGACTGCTTAAGTTCCTTTTCAAGTAAGCTTGACAGAAGTCCTGGTGTGTGGGTTCAAAACACATTAGAAAGAACAAAAGTAAAAAAGCATCTCTGAGAAGAAATGCAAAGCAATAGGAATAACTATAAAGTGATCCTACTTTAAAAACGAATGACCATATTGAAGAGCGGAATTGAAACTATCTTCAGTGTGTCTGCTCACCAAGCCAGGAAAATGTGTAATATATTTCAGAAAGAGATCTTTCAAAAATGACCTAATATTTTCATTTGGGATTTTGGAATGTGAAATTTATTTAGAAACTTCATTTACCCCAAAGTAACTTGATGGTATTAATTAGGTGAAGTGTTGCTATATGTAGATTTTTATGGCATTATCTTATTTAATCATTGCTTTGATAATGAAGTGTTTTATAGTATTCACCTTAAAAAATTAAATATTGGCAGACAATTTGGAACCAGATCTTCCCTTTTTTAATATAAATAAATTATAGGATACATTTTGCCCTTAAGATAACTATGATTAAGTAA
Source organism: Avahi laniger (assembly GCA_963575035.1). NCBI lineage: Eukaryota > Metazoa > Chordata > Mammalia > Primates > Indriidae > Avahi > Avahi laniger. The sequence continues at coordinate 10,423 of CAUYSK010019181.1, read as the reverse complement.
CGAGAATCAATACAAGCTTAGCAAAAATAGAAAAAGGATTCTTAAAATGGTTATTATCAAAAAAAGGACTCCAAACCACAGTTCATTAAGAGGTTAATTATGTCACAAAGGCTCTTAGGCCTTTCTTATATCACACTCAAGTCTTTCGATAATAAAGCATGAGAAAAGTTAAGATTTTCATAAGTAGTACAAAAGATTTTCCTATGTAGTTCCAAAAAGGCAGATTTTTTGAAATAGAAAATATTATCATTTAGTTAAATATAAACAATCAAAGCTTAACAAAGTACTGTTTTTTCCAAATCCCAAATTTAGAATTAGAATATCAGGCAGTAAGATTCAGTTACGTGAAAAACATGACTAACTAGACAAATGAAAGCAATGATGCCTGCTTTCCGATTGGTTCATTTTCAGCTATTGATTTTATTTTTCTATCTCTCAATTTTTCATGCAAAAAATTAGCATAAAAAAACAAATCTCCACTGGAGGGAATTTCAATTATTTGCTATTAAGAAACTTTTCTGCATTGCTAAAAAAATTAAATATATAAAATGAACAAATAGCTGAAACAGCTTAAAAAATTCAATTTAAATGATGTTTGATAAATATCCACAAAGGTGAATGAACTGTTCAGACATTGCTGCAAAAATAAAAGCAAGTTAGAGATAGTCATTGACATCAGAGCACTTTCACCCAAATATGGAATGTGAAATCAGATTGCCCAGGATTATATTAGAGCATGCAGAAAGATAAAAGTTACAAAGAAAAAAAATACGGACGTGGGAATTCAGATTAAAAAGGAAAACTCTCTTCTCATCTTGCCAGCTTATCTTTATTGCATCAGTCATGTTACATGACATTTATATGTGTAACTCCTCAATAAACTTTCATGAAAACAAGAATTAATATAAGTATTATACGTTATATAATAATATCATTGTTATTTTAGTTAGTTCATTTCCTAATGAAACATCAAAGATGGGCTAACATAGGTTTACATAAATAAAAGAACAAATGAACACATCCCAGTGGTGGAAATCAAATGAGTTACTTTTGCTGCAGTGTATTATTAAGAGTTCATCATGGTATAGAGCTTAAGCAGTCAAGACTATTCTTTTACTTATACATTTTCAAAATTCTAGAAATAACCTTCAAATGGTTCTAAAAAAATTTATCAGTTTGAGAAAAATTAGGAGATCTTTCTATTTGACATAGTTACTTTCTCTCTTTTTTTTTTTGGATGCATGTCTATTCATTTCTGAGTTCTTACGGAATGAGAAACAAGTTTAGAATCCAGAGTCCTGGGTTTGAATAACCACTGACAGTGACCAGCTTATTGACCTTGAGAAAGTCACTGCTTTTCTCTGAACTTCAATTCCTTAACAAGAAAATAGGCATAATAACTTGCTGTTTGCTAGTTGTGGGAGGATTCATTAAAATAACTTATATCACTGTGCTCAATTAAACTTCTTTCAGTTTATTTTAAATAAAGAAATGGTAATCATAATGCAGTTTTGAAATAAACTGTCATTAGCAACATTATCTTCACATGCACAAAATATAATTGATGTGTATAAATATTAACATAACCACAGATATATATGAAAGCTATGGCATTGGCTGATTTTTAATATTTTGGCATAAATAAGTAGTATGCTCACCTGTTGGAGGAATTATCCCAGGAGACATGAGGCCAGGGACAGAATGTGGCATGATGTGAGAGTTCTCTGGGGAGGTGACACTTTGAGTCCTCTTAGGAGGCCTTCCAGGTCTAGAACTGAAACAAATAAACAAAAAATTTTTACAATTAAGCTGTTGTCTTACACATCATTTCAAAGTTGTTTCAAGTGGTAACATGGACTGTAAATAAATTTGTTTCAAGGACGGTTGCTTTTGCAGTTAGATGTAATAGACTTCCATCACTAATTAGATTACATGCTGAATTCATTTTCCTCATTGACTATCAGCCACTCCTGATGCATAATTCATAGCCTGCACCTCGTTACCTGCTTCTTCATATTAATATCTATACACAGTTTGAATTGCCTCGTTTGCATATGCTAAAGTTCTGCATGCAGCCTTCAGCACGAAAATTATGCACTAACTTGTAATAATTATTACAGTCAGCCTGCTATTGATTTATGAGACTTTTAAAAACCAAATATGTGTAGTACTTGTAATGAATGATATTTTAAGGTTCTTCAGGAAATTAAAAGGCAATGGCTGCCTAAGGAAATGTTCTGCTTGTTTGATTTAATACTACAGTTAGCTGGGAGGTGGAATGAAAGAGTGATTCAGACCTATAGCACATTTTTCGATGATATGTTTTATTACTTCGCACTGCTAGCCTGATATCTAGATGATAAATGACAATACATATCTAATGTATGAAAAGGTCTTGCAATTTCTTTATTTTTTGTCATTTAAAAGATAAGTCAAGTTATCATTTAACCCTTATTCTATTTAAGTGAACACCCACCCCCCACTAAGTTGCCTTACTTTTAATATTCTAAAACACATTGAAAAGACCAGAATTATTTGTAGGACATCATTGAGAAACTGCCAAATAGCATCTTATATCTGCCTTCGGGATAAATAAAAATACTTTGTGTTTTATCAGTTCTTGTGTTATCCATGCCCATTGCACAAGATTAATTATTAAAATTATAAAAGCAGAAGTGGAGACAAGTATTCACCATCCTTGTATGAAAATAATATTAATAATCTAATACTAAAATTTTCAAAGTAAATTCTTAGCATTGTGTTTCCACTTTTTGCCTCTGTATAATTAAATGTGCTTTTATGAAATGCTCTTCCATCATTTATCTGGCCACTATGTGCCTAGATATATCAAAACCACCAGATATATCCACATAAGTAAGCATTTCCAAGTTTGTCTTGATTCATCCAAAGTCAAGAGATGGAATCTCTTTTATTTAGGTATATAATATATTTGGTGACTGCACAAACAATTATTAACTGCTGTTTTCAAAGGAATGCACTATGGAGGCTAATTTGGAAAATGGGTTCTTAGTCTTCAGAAGTTTATAGTCTTGCCAAGGGGGAAGAATCTGATGCATAAACAACTATGATGTAAACTATAATGTGCTAATTCCCATAAGAACGTTGCAATCGAAATATTAATTGGAAGTCAGGATGGATGATGATACTTCCATGTTGTGGGAAAGAAGATGGTCATTAGAAGAGAATTCTGTTTGTATGTGGGGGGTGTGTGTGTGTGTGTGTGTGTGTGTGTGTGTGTGTGTGTGAGACAGAGTCTTACTCTGTCACTCCAGGTAGATTGCAGTGGCATCATGATAGCTCACTGCAACCTCCAACTTCGAGGCTCAAACAATCCTCCTGCCTCAGCCTCCTGAGTAGCTGGGACTACAAGTGCACACCATGACTCTCAGCTAATTTTTCTGTTTTTAGTAGGGATGGGGTCTCACTCTTGCTCAGGCTGGTCTTGAACTCCTAACCTCAAGTGATCCTCCCACCTTGGCCTCCCAGAGTGCTAGGATTACAGGCAATAGCCACTGCACCCAGCCTAGAAGAGAATTCTGAAAAATGAATGAGACATGAAGAAGAAAAGTGCACTTCAGTGAGAATGTGAGGAAAGGAATGAAAGCATGAAATTGTATTGATTTCAAATGAGCTAAGTCAGAAAAGAAGAGGAATATAGATTGAGACTGTTAGAGTTATTGCCTGGGGCCAGATCCTTGAGACCTTTGGAACAAAAACAAGGAGATTGTTCCTTTGCATTTTATTAACCAATAGGAATACTGTCCTTTTTACTGTTCTGAAGTAGTTCTCTAGCTACTATTAATACTTCTTATTCTTTGTTATTGTTCTTCATCCTTAGTTGGCTTTTAATTTTTCTTATTTGCCAGCAGACAATCAATAGCCCTCAGGTAGTCTCCCTTCTTCCTGAGTGATCTCTTCTATCATCATCACTTAGATGATAAAGACTAAGGGTACACTTACATCTAAGGCCCAGATCTTTCTCCTGGGATTCAGACAGATTAATGTTTATCTACTGGAAATCTCTGCTTGGATATTCTATAATAACTTAAGACTCAGCTTGTCCAAATCTAAACTCAGCATCTGTCCCATTAAAGCCTATTTTACTTTTCCTGGTTCAGCAAAATGGAACCCTATCGACTAAGTCAAAAGTCCAGGACTCAGCTCTGTCTTTTCCTTCTCTTGAATACTCGAATATCATCTCTATGAAGGTATCTTTCTAATTTATTTTCCCTTCTATATCTCTACTCCTACCTTCCAGATCAATTCCTCATTTCTTACTTAATCTACTGTTACAGTTTTCCAAAATCTTCCAAGAACTAATCTCCAATTTTATCACACTCCAGAGCCTCTAACTCTCCATACTAATTCCAGAAAAATTTTCATAAAATGCAAATTTGACCATGTTTTCCATTTTCTTAAAAATATCAATGGTTCCCTATTGAATTCACAGTTCTTAGCAGGGCACCAAGGGCCCCCAATAGTTGGCCCTTGCCTAGTTTTCCAATATCACTCTTTTACTTCCACATTCATGGTTTATATTTGGCCCTACTGAATTTCTTAACAATTTCCTGGGTTGCCTTTGTTACCAAAGCCCTTTTCTACACCGCCCCATTCTCATCCTCATTTACCTGGCTAAACCCGGCTAAGCCTTGATCATCCTTCTTACTTACCAATTCTAGTTAATATTTTTTCCACACATTAATAGCTTATGGTAAACAACTCTATCATAGCGCTTTCTGCACTGAATGCAATAATCTGCTTATTTGTTTTACTCTCAAGACTGCGTGGCAGAAAGTGCATAAAATATGTTTGTATGTCCTTAGAACATAGCTCAGTGCCCAGTTCACTCTCTGTATTTAAATAAATTTTAACCCTATTTGTAAAACCATTTCCCCAAAATTCCTCATCAATTCCAGTGGTCATGAAGTTTCCAGGAAATGGAAAGTAAGACACACACACAAAAAATTGGAACTCTGTGTCTAAACAGAATGCTAAATCTCATAAATCTCAAGCCCAGAAAATGAGAATAAAGGCTTTGGGAGATTGAAAGCAAGATGCCATGGAGAAAGTAAGAAAGAAAAAGGAAATTAGAAGATTTGAAATTTTTAGCCCTTTAACTTGTTTTGCTTTTAAAGAAAATGAAACTATTTAAGAGTACTTTATTATTCTGGCCACAGGAATTGTCCTGACCGCCCTCACTCTGGAAGTAGAAGTCAGGCTGCTAAGTAGGAACACTTTAATTCACGCTGTGATCAGAATAGACCCAGTGGGCTCCTTTCACCACAGATATCTCCTGCCGGATCTATCACATTGCCTCAAATTCCACCAATAGAGATTTATTGCTTTTGGTCTTAAAGCTTTAAGTTCTTTTCAAACCTTTCATTAAAATGCAAATACTCTTGGTGGTGGTAACACCCTAAAGCCATCAACTAACACCCTACTGGGGAATACTTTCAATTAGGTGAGAGCACATTCTGGAGATACCTAAGCAAAGAATGGAAGGGACTGAAAGGAAAGACTTGGAAGGATGAATAAATTACTTACCCTTTCACCTTGAAATAAGACTACCGAGAACCTTTCCTTAGAGTTATACACAACTTCTTGGCTGAGGGGAAGTTGGAAAATTTATGTATTAACATAACTTTCCTCTATCCCTTCACAAACTACAGTTGGATACCCTTACTGACAGGCTTCAATCTTGGTCATTATCTTCTAGGGAGAATTGAAGACTTCAGGAAGGATAATTGTAAAACGCTTGAATATTTAAATTCCTTCCAAGAGAGTTTTAGGGAACTACCAACAGAACTTGTGTACTGCTGTGTCCAGAAGCACAGATTTCATTGCCTGGGTAGACCTAGCTGTAATATTGGCTTTGTCAATTTACCAGAAGGTACAACCTGAATCAATTTACCTAATCTCTCAGAATATCTGATTAAATCCGGATTTAAAAAAAAAATGCTTTGTGTGCTTTGTTAGAAATCAATTATTCTTAGAAACAAAAACAAAAACTTAACTGAAAAGAGGAAGTGAAACAATTAACAAAACTATTTTCTTTTGGAATGATCAATTGCTTCAATAGGAGCCGCTTTCCACCCATCCTCATCTACAGCAGTGACCCGTCTCTAACCCAGAGGATCAGAGCAAGCTGAACTCCCCGAGTTCTAATCAGACAGAAGACCTCACTTAAATAAATTATTACTCTTTATAGCTTGAATAAAATCACAATTTATGACTTTGGTAATTGTTTTTGCCAGCTTCACACATTAGCCGTAGTACAGCCTTTAGTATTTTCAAACATCTGTATTAAAAGAAGAAAGCAATAGCTTAGAGATGTCCAAATCCGCACTTAACACCCCAAACACTTAGAAACCCACCCAGGTACAACCTTTCCTGCAGTTCCGAATAAATTCACCCCCATGGCGCGCACGCACGCGCGCACACACACACACACACACACATACCAGATCACAAGGACAGGTCTACTTTCTTTAATTTACATCACCAAATCAATCTCATGCTAATAACATTCTTCCCATAACTGTATAATGTTTACTAATTTTTCCTGGTCCGTTTGTTGATTTTATTCAAGGCGAAATCAAAATCTAACAACAAAATAAAGCAAAAGTGACATTAATAAGAGGCTAGTACACAAAAGAGTGACAGGCATTTGAAATGTTACAGGGAGGGTCATTTTCCAATCCCACTCTTCTCCATAGACATACTCTTCTGCTAATCTCTTCAGTAGTTTTTGAGAAATTAAGTTCAATTCTCTTCCTAAGAGTTGAGGCACAGAAACAACTAAAATCTAAAAAGAAGCAATGGTGGCTACAAATTGGAAAATGTGAAAGTAGCTGCCCAGAAGAAATGTTGAGTCTCAATCCTACCTGCTTGGAGAAAGGAAAGAAAGGTTCTGTTCAACCATTCATTCATTCATTCATTCAAGAGCAAAGAACTACTGCATACAAAGCACAGGGCTAAACATTAGGGTTGGGAGAATAAACACACAAGCCCTTCTTTGGGCAGGAAGATAAAATTGAATAGTCTGTGGGGTAACAGTGTAGCTGGAAAATACATGGCAGTAAATGAGCATTTAGATTAGTCCTGGGACACTAACAAGCACTTAGAAGTGAAAGCAGCTTGCTAATCTTCAAGAGTTCACTTGCCCTCTCCAATCTATTTACCCGAGGAAAGCTCCAGCTCTGCTTACATTCTGCATATTTATTTTCTAGTAAACTGTTTCTACGAAACCAAGATATAAGAGAACATTATATACACATACTTATATCATGTTATATATTAAATATTACATATTTACAGATAAATAATTTATTTCTGATTGGAAAGATACAGTTTGCTTAATTATTTGCATACCCACTTGAATATCATGGAGCGATGAAGAACGATGTTTATGAGTTTATGATCACACGGGGAAAAGCTCATGTTCTAAGTATCGTGAAAAAGCAAGATATTAAGATAAACCTGCAGATATGGACAGGTCAGAACACAAGGGAGATAGAGAAATCAGACAAAGCAAGTAATAAATACACACAGAAAAAAGATTGAAAGGAAATATACTAAAATATTCAGAGTAGTTATCTCCTAATGAAGAATTATATATTGTTTCTACACATGAAAATTTTCATTTCTCTGTCATAAGCAGATACTATGTTTAAAATATAAAAACAATTTTTATAATTAATTTGACACCACAAAAATTCCTATCATATTTTTCAGAGACTTCATTGTGGACAAACCATGACCCTGACTACACTTCATCAGGGCCTGAGGTTTACCTCTATCTGTATCGTTAACCACACATAATTGCCCTCTTAATCTTTCTTTCCTTTCCATTTGAGTTCTAAAATATCTGCCAAAAAGCAGATGATTATGTGTAAAAATGCTATGTTTGTGGGAACTAAAAATAAGTCTAAAATATGAAAAGTACAAATAATCATTGATATCTTCCCAACTAAAATCAATCTCAGGGAATAGATCCAGCAACGCAAAAGGATGCAAAGGATTTCCTAGGATTAATGTGTGTGTGTGTGTATACATTTCAACAAAAGAAGCAGCTGATTTATAATCCTCAATTTATACATGCATAGTTTTCCCTTAGAAAAATGATACCTTGTTAGTCAAAATTTTTTTTCAGTTTTGTGACAAGCAACAATCTAAATAATCCAGAAGTCCTATGACTAGCATTATTTTTTCCTTTGTATGGAGGTTTTTTCCTATAGATAGAGAAACTTTAAAGGATACATTATTTTTTAATTATTTTTTTAAATGGTGACAAACATGAACACTTTCCCATTCTCATGTCCGATATTTGTTTGTGTTCTCTGTGTAGCCATGTGTCCCAATCATGGGTAGTCAGTACAAATAGACTATTAACTAACTCATCAAAGAGAAATTTTTCCGTGGTCATCAAATAACGGAGTTCCATGGGGTAGGCACTTAAAAATATGACCAGGGGACACTTGGTTGGCACCTTCAGCTTTCTGGCTCATGAGCAGAACACACAGCACTCTCAACTATCTACACAGAGGCAATCCAGTACATTACTTGAACAAATATATAAATAGGTACACAAAATAAAAATGTTCCATGGAAAAAATTTACATATATTTGAATAAAAAGCTTTTGCATTCAAATTAATTTGAGAAATGTCCAGTTAAATCTATTAAGCATACATATGTTTTGTGGAAGAACTTGACACATTCTCAAAGCTTTTAACCATTGTGGGGCAAGTTCTCGGAGCTTTCACTATGTTAATATGCATTACTCATCTCCAAGAATGTGGTAAAATAAACATTTACTAAACTTAGATCACCATAAAACCTGTTATTTCTAAGGAGTTTGTTTGTTTGTTTGTTTGTTTAGAGGCTTGTGCTCTAAAAGTATGTGTGCTACTCAACAGTATGATTTAAATTCAAATTATTAAAATTCCTCGACATTATCAAACCATGTTCTATGTGTCATAGATCACATGAGAATTGTCACATGAGAATTATTCTCTGGGGACCAGGAAAACAGTAATTCACATATTCTACTGGATGCCAGAATGTAGAGTTATTATCCTTCCAGCCCTGTACTGACCAATATATCCTGAGGATTTTGGTTACCATTACCTATTAATATCTTACCTATTAATAACCTTGCATACATATTTGACTAAATTCTGTGGTTTAAGCCGAACAACGGGCAATGTAAGAAATAACTGGGTCAAAAGAAAAGGTCTGCAAAGCAGTTAGTCATCTAACTTGAAATATTTTGACTCTGGAATAGAAGAAATGTAAGAATTGATAATTACCAAAAAAATTGACATTAGTAAACTGAAGTCATCACTAACAAAAAATAAGCAAAATAAACAAAATAAAATAAACAAAAATAAACATAAAACAAAAAATAAATTGAACTTAGCTACTCTGGTGAGAAAGAATTATTGTGGCTTCTGACCTCAAAAGTCACACTGTCTAGAACTGAAATAGTACAGGAAATTTATTTAATACAAAAGTTGTTTTGAAGGCCAAAGACAAAATATCTGAAGTCGCCAGCTCAATTGGAGCTACTAAATACTGAATAAAAAATTACCCCAAAATAAGAATTAAAACATATTGCAATGTAACTAAGCCACGCTTAAGCATTTGTATAAGTGTTAACAATTAATGACAGCCTAAAATACTAAAGAGAGTTTCTGTCATAGGATATAGACTTGGGATATTCTAGTCTCTAAAGCTTGCAAGATCTCCTTTTTCCTTTTTTTTATTTAATCTATACATGAGGGCCAATTAGGAAGATTCTTTAAAACCCACTAAATATATTAGTTATATTAATCTCAGAATTACTATACTAACCTCAGTTTAAAATTCCTAGCGAATATATATTTTGAGTTTAACCTCTAACATATCAGGGGTCTTGGAATATTCTTGCCTCAGGTGGAATTCTTTACATCAGTGGTAAATGACTCCTTATAAAGTATATCAAGGGCTGGGCACAGTGGCTCACACCTATAATCCCAGCACTTTAGGAGGCTGAGGTGGGAGGATCATTTGAGCCCAGGAGTTTAGCCTCACCAACAGTGAGATTCCTGTCTCTACGAAAAAAAATTTAAAAATTAGCCAGGCATGGTGATGCATGCCTGTAGTCCCAGCTACTCAGGAGGCTAAAGTGGGAGCATCACTTGAGCCCAAGAGTTTGAGATTACAGTGAGCTATGATGACACTACTACATTCTAGCCTGGGTGACACAGCAAGAACCTGTCTTGGGCCGGGCGCGGTGGCTCACGCCTGTAATCCTAGCACTCTGGGAGGCCGAGGTGGGCGGATCGTTCTGAGCTCAGGAGTTCCAGACCAGCCTGAGCAAGAGCGAGACCCCATCTCTACCAAAAATAGAAAGAAATTAA
>CAUYSK010019178.1:0-17716 GCA_963575035.1 Avahi laniger | reverse complement strand
AAAAAAAAAAAAAAAAAATGAAGAACATAATACTTTATAGAACATTGTGTTTTATTGTTGGGCTAGCCATCATATAATCGTTCTATAAAGCCAGTATTTGCCTACCTATAATTTCCACTCAATCTTAGTTCTACTCCTGAGTGCCAGTGTGCTCCACTCTAACTATACCTCAGAATCACTTGGAGATAATTTTTTTTTTTTTCTAAATAGCTGGCTTTTTTTGCTCAATGCTATGAGTACTGTTATGCTATTGTGTACATGTGCTTTTTATATATCCTACACTCAAGTACATTAACTATAAGGCTGCTTACACAGCCAGTTTATTTAGGTGATTTCCCCTTTTCTTCTTCACAATTTGTTTCTGTATCAGAATTTCAAATTGTTTAGATGTCTGTAATTGAGTTACATCCTTAGTCTAGCAATAGAATCACACTTTGTAGGAAGTTCTGAAATCTATTTTTGAAAGCATGTTTTCAGAACCTTGCAACATTCACTTTCTTTATCTCAGGAGTCAGCAAACTTTTTCCACGAAGGGACAAATAGAAAGTAGTTTTGGCTTTGCAGGATGGATAGTCTTAGTGGCCAACTTTCAACAATGCTATCAAGCACAAAAACAACCACAGATAATACATAAGTCAATACACATTGTTGTGTTCCAATAAAACTTTATTTATAAAAACAAGGCAGCTAGTGGGTTGTAGTTTACCTACCTTTGCTTTATATTTTTAACCTTAAGCAGATGCTTGTTCCCAGATTTGTCACCTGTGTCACTAATTCAGTTAACCAGAATTTGACAAGAATATTAGCTTGGCTGCTTCCTTTATGTGAAAGAAAACTGCCAGGGTCATTCTAAAATCTTCAATGCTCAACACAACAAATCTAAGAATTCCTTTTAAAGAAATGCAGGAAAATGTACATACAAGGATGTTTATTTAAACATAGTTATAATGAAGGACTAGAAACAGTTTATTTAATAGAGATTTTCTTCTTAAAAAGTAAATTAGTGACTATTCAGCAAATAAACTATTCAGATGAAGCAGATACAAAAAGATGGTGACAATATTTTCCTAAGTATAAATGTCGCTTTCCTAAGTGATTGTAAAACAATGTCTAGTACTTTAAAATTTGGGGAAAACATCTGAAAGTATTTCATAAAGAATGAATGGCAGAAATGTAAGTGATTTGGTATTTCAGGTGATTTTCTACATTTTGAATTCTCTTCACTACACTTGAATTTTGTAAGTTGAAGAAAAATTACTATGAAGGAACGATTTCAGCTAGTCTTACTCCAGCAAACAGCTGGTTAGGTTAAGTAGTCATCCACTGCTACATCAACATAGATCCTTATAGCAATCATAGCTATTAAAATGCTTTTGTATTTTGTTTTGATCTATAAGAATCCTGTGAAGTAACTAAGAATTTCTCTCATAAAATGCTCAGTTTTCCCAGATTCATCCAAATAATATCTCCAACCATAAAGTAGAGCTGGATATTTAAGCCATTCTTAATTTTAAAAATCCAAGAACTTATAAAAATATTCTCCTTTAGTATGGAAATTTCCATCTTTCATAGGTTCTCTTTTGTTGCTAAGGGACATGTGCTTAATATCTAAAAATTACTTTCTTTGATTAATTCAGTAATTAAATGGCACCAGTGAAGAGAATCTTACCCCAGGAAAATTTTTACACGAAGTTCTTTTTTGGTCCTTGAGATTGTCTTCAGTGTGGTAATTTCTGCATCAAACCAAAATCCTCTTTGTCCAGGATTTTCCACGTTGTAATTAACCATTACCACATCACCAACATTTAATTCACTCCATTTCAAAATGGTTCTAGCTCGTGGTCTAAGATCCTTGACATTCATTTGCAGAATACCACTTTCGGGATATCTGAAGAGAGAGAACCACAGAGCATGCCTTATGATTATCACCAAAAACAACTAAAATTTTATGCAACATATAAAAAATCTAATTTGTAGAATTAGTCATCTAAGAGAAAAAGTAATACAGGTTGCAATGTCCTTATATAGGTGTATTTCATGTTGGCCTCTCACCTGTATTGTGATACCTACAGGTTGGTCTCTGTAAGCGTGAGCATAAACACTCTCCCCACTTCCACTAGGCCTCTTTTCATGGCTTGCTGAATGCCAGGCAAATGTTTACTCCATGTTCAAAAACCACTATTATATCTACCTTGAGGGAGCTATATCCTATTTCTCTAGAACATACTACATGTAACATATCTATTCAGTCAATGATTACTGTTATAATCTGCATATTCTGAATGAGAGACTGTATATTCTTAGTGGCACTTAAATATATACATTCAAGATCTTAATTTCCAGAGTAAAACAATTCTTCTTAAGGTTCAAAGACATTCACTGGTTGCTGGAAGTGGGGGGGGAGTTAATAAAAGATACAATTTTTATACCCAAGTTTAAGATTAGATGGATTTTTAAATTTTTTTAAAAATTATTTATTTTTTATTGATTAAGGGTCTTATTCTGTCACGCAGGCTGGAGTGCGGTGGTATGATCACAGCTCACTGCAACCTTGAACATCTGGGTGGACTATAAGCGTGAGTCACCATGCCCAGCTAATTTTTAAATTTTATTGTAGAGACAGGGTCTCGTACTATTGCCCAGGCTGGTCTTGAACTCCTGCCCTCAATAGATACTCCTGTTTCAACCTCCCAAAGTGCTGAGATTACAGGCATGATCCACTGTGCCTGGCCAAGAATTATTTTAATAGGACTTCTCTGATCTTGGAACCAGTTCATTGAATTCTGCCATTTGCTTTATGCATAATAAGGACATGAACGTAGCATTCTCCATTAGCCTCCATTTTCCCAGGAAGAAAAAGATTCTAGTTCTTATATGTAGACAGCTCTCTAGTAATATTTAAAAAACACAAAACTTTAGGTACCAGAAAGAACATACAAAAAAAAAAATTCTAGCAGAATCATGGCTTTATTTATATTTTGTATGGATAAGCACAACCACAAACCCAAATCTGACCTATACTGAAAGCTTTAGAAAGTTCTTCAATTTTAGGCCTAACTTCTTGGTATCACCAGGCCCAAGTAAGAAATATCACAGTTCACATTGGCTTCTATAAAATTAAGACCTGCTGCTCCTACATACTGCTAGGTAGTAGAGGGACAAATAAATGAATAACATCTGGTTCTTGTTCTTGCAAAGTTCAATCTATTGAGGTAGGCCAGACTATAATACTATAGCAGTGGTTCTCACAATGCAGTCCCCAGACTAGCAGCATCAGCATCATTGGAGATGTGTTAGAAATGCAAATTCTTGGGCTCCACTTCAGACCCTGAGCCAGAAACTCTGGAAGTGAGGCCTAACAATCTACTTTTACAAATCCTCTCAGTAATCCTGATGCATGCTCAAGTTTAAGAGCCTATTGTGCTGTAAGAACATAAGAATTAAATATCACATTGTAGTGGAACAGTATTAACAAAGTAGAAATTAAGGCAAGAAACCGTTAACTCTCAATCAACTAAGAGTGGCCTGCTAAAAATGAAAGTGGGTCTAAAGCTGGAAGCAGCTCTAGCAGCTAGCCTTGTTTTTTCCAAATCAAATAAGGATATGTAAATCTAGGACTCTCACCGCATATCTAACTCATTTAGGATAAACAGATATTAATCCTGTGTGGGATCGTAATCATCCAATATAATCAAGTTTGTAAGTTTTAGTTAGTTGAAAAAAAAAAAAAATCTCAGGATTACAAGGGGCCTCAGACTATCTGGTCCATTTACCCTCTCAGTGCCATAATTCCCTTCTACAATAGGCCTTTCAAATAACCAACCTTTTCTTGTACTGGGCAGGGTCGGGGGAGCAGGGAGCAGTTTTAGCCCTAAGAAAAGCCATTATGTCTTCACAGTTCTGCCACAGGAAAGAGAAGGTACTTGATACTGAATCAAAGACAAGGTTTTTGGCCGGGCGCGGTGGCTCACGCCTGTAATCCTAGCACTCTGGGAGGCCGAGGCCGGCGGATCGTTTTGAGCTCTGGAGTTCTAGACCAGCCTGAGCAAGAGCGAGACCCCGTCTCTACTAAAAATAGAAAGAAATCGGCCAAACAACTAAGAATAAAAAAAAAAAAAAAACTGGCCGGGCATGGTGGCGCATGCCTGTAGTCCCAGCTACCTGGGAGGCTGAGGCAGGAACATCTCTTGAGCCCAGGAGTTTGAGGTTGTTGTGAGCTAGGCTCACGTCACGGCACTCGCCCCAGGCAAGTAAGTGAGAGTCTCTCTCAAAAAAGAAAAAAAAAAAAAAAAAAAAAGACAAGCTTTTGGATCTCATTCTATGCCTCAGTTCTACGAAGAAATCTACATACTCTCACCACAACAGATCCAATACTTAACAGTCTACATGTCCCTGCCACCCTCTATCTTCTAATTAAAAACATTTTTAATAAGTTTCCTTCAACGCATGTAACAAGGTTTTGAGTCCCTTTATCATCCTGGTGTCTTCTCTCAAAGTATATTCTATTTTCAGCCTGCCTATGTTTAAATTCCCAATTTAGCATCTCCCCTCCACCTCCAGCCTTCCACCACTCCCTTGATTTAGCTTTTGGCCATCATGTATCCTTGGAAAAGTAATTAAACCTCTGGGACTATTCTTCATCTGTAAAATGTACCTAATGCTAACTATCTCATATAGTGATTTTGAGAACTAAAATGAAACCTTTAAGGCACTTAGAACAGTAAATGATGGGGTAAATGTCAGTTATTAATATTTTGTTGTAATTACATAGAAATAATACTAAAGAAGGAACCTGACAAGTACGAACTCATGTCTTGTTCTACTCCTTTCCTTTTCCAATTCTACTTTCCAATGGTCAAACCTAAATGTAGAAGTCTCTAGGCCAACATCTGGTGTTTATATACTCATGTTTCACAATGGTTTGGTCAGAAAAATGACCAACATTTTTCTCAATCTATAAAATGAAGATGTTAAACTAGATCTTTCAGGGTTCTTCTAATTCTAAAGGTGTGAATTAATTTCCTGCCTCCACATTTTTAAGGCCGTAAGATAGAAAATTATTCCATTTTAGATGAGATTCCTTTCTCAGGTGTAATGTGAAAATTCTGACATGACATTATCATCATTCTATTTGTTTTCAAAATATAGTAAAAAGCACATTACAATGGTAACAAATTTCTCCATTTGCCTAAATTTGTCAAAATTAGATACCCAAAATGGAAATACCTTGAACAAAGTAGAGAACCCGAACAGTTTTCAAATTGGAAATAAAAACATTTTTACATGGAGAGAGCACAAGTCATTTCATACACCTGAACAAGGGAATTTAAGCTATGTTTGCACCAAAATTAAGTTGGTACAAATTCAGAGCAAAATTATGTAGATTATATGTATATTGTATGTGTATATTGTTAAATCTGTAAAAGATACGTCATGAAAATGAAATATACCTTTTCTAACTCTTGTCAAGGAGATAGTAAGTCAACTGCTAGATAAAAATACAGATGGGGCACATAAAAGTACTCTTAAGTCAAGAACATATCAAGTGCTCAATTATCTACTATTGTTTTCCTGGGCACCTTCATCTTTTTTTTTTTTTGGAGACAAAATCTCGCTCTGTCACCCTAGCTAGTGTGCAGTGGTGTCATTATACCTCACTGCAACCTCAAAGTCTTGGGCTCAAATGATCCTCCTGTCTCAACCTCTGGGTAGCAAGGACTACAGGCGTGCACCACTACACCCGGCTAAGTTTTCTATTTTTTGTAGAGACAGAATCTTGCTCTTGCTTAGGCTGGTCTTGACTCCTAACCTCAAACTATCCTCCCACTTCGGCCTTCCTGAGTGCTAGGATTACATGGGTGAGCCACCAGGCCCATCCCATATCCTAACTCTTATATGGTGATGACTCTAAAACTCCACCCTTACCCAAGCTTTTAAGATTCATATATCCAACTACACCTCTAACCCAGATGTCCCAGAAGCACCTAAAACTCAAAGCATTCCAAAATGGAATTTCCCTACCCCATAATCTGATGTTCATGCCCTCAGAAACTTAGAAGTTATCTCTAATTCCTCTTATAATGCCTCCATCCATTAATGCTTATTTAATGTAATTCTACCCCCTTAGTCAGGATCTGTATTTTACAGATCTTGACTATTGCCAAAGCCTAACACATCTCCCTGTCTTTAGGATACCTTCCAATCCCTATTATACTTCTGCCAAAGGATTCTAAAACAGATCTACTTATAATATTTTATTAAATCTGATTACGATCTGTTGATAGGCTATGGGCAAATAGATACTCTCATATATTGCTGATGGGAACACAAAATGGTGTCTTCCCCTCATGGAGGGGAATCCAGCAATACTCCGTAAAATTGCCTATATTTACCTTTTTACCCAGGAATTTAACTTCTAGGAATACATCCCAAACATAAAAATCCCCACGAAAAGATATACACACAGGCTATTTATAACTGCACTATTTGTAACAGGACTAGAATCAAACGTCCATAGCAGAAACTATTAACACAGTAGTTATATAATGGACTACCATACTCCTATAAAAAAGGAATGATGAATATATGCTGTGGAGTGATCTCCAGTATACATAAAATAAAAAAAAGATGACGTGTAAACATTATATGTAGCATACTATTTTCTATCGTGTGTATGCATAAATACAAATATTTATACATTTGTATATAGCATATATGTGTATATACACGTATACACACATATTTTAAGTTAGAAGGATAAACCAAACTAATAAATATCGTTACTTATAGAACAAGGTAAGAAATAGGGTAGAAAGAATCAGAATGGAGGCTCAATTTCTCTTAATGTACCTTGTTTTGGAGATTTAACTGTGACACTGTGGTGTTTCATATAATTATAAGCAAAATTAACAAAATGCGAGAAATCCCCCAAAACCAAAAGCAAAATGAAACAAAAGTACACAATTGGTGGCTTCACTTCAAAGGAACAAGTAATTTAAAAACACTAACTTGACTATACAGCCCAAATAACGTACTTCCTAAGGATAATGTTTTAAAATTTTTTCAGTAGTCCTATTGTTTCCAACATTAGTACTGTTAGTTTGAAACTACCATAAGTAGGATAAAGCATTATCAGTGATAACATTAGGAACCATGATTTTCAGGGTAAGAGAAAATAAAAATAAAACTGGAGAGATTAATACCCCTTTCACTCTAAATTTAATTAGAAATATCAATATAAACCCAAGGTGTATTTAAGTATGTCCTAGCTTTGTGCAATGAAAAGGCAAGTATCAATGAGCAACCCAGACTATGTGCTCTAAATACCATTTCTAACTAAGAATAACTAGGGCTCCTCCAGGAAATGGCTGAATCCAGGCCTGGAACATGTTGTTGCACCCAAACACAAAAAAGTGCTCAAGAACTATCATGTCAGGTTCAACCTGAAGAAGCCTCCACAGGCCAGAGATAAAATAATCTGGGCACCAAAAATAACAACTTGGATAGATTAAAATGAGTCTCAAAATCCACTGTAAATTCATAATGCTTAAAAGTAAAAATCTCACTTGTCAACCTCTGGAGGATTCTAGGGAATTACACTACAATTTTATAATGGATGGATCAGGCTGACAACACCTGAATCTTACCACAAAAAAGAGAAGAAGGTATTACACATCTACAGATGCCACCCAATAGGTAAGCAAACACCATCTCTCAAGTAGTCTTATCTAGTTAATACAATTTAAATTCAATCTAACTTCTAGATGTAACTATTAACATTAGCTTTTCAGGAAACTAACACATAACGGAAGAATGTGTTAAATACCACTATAAAGATGTGATCAGTAAAATTCAGACTGGGAAAACCATGTAAGACAAATTACATAGTTTATTCAAAAAAAAATTTTTTTTTTTTTTAAAGACAGAGTCTCACTCTGTTGTCTGAGCTACAGTGCTGTGGCATGAGCCTAGCTCACAGCAACCTCAAACACTTGGGCTCAAGTGATCCTCCTGCCTCAGCCTCCTGAGTAGCTGGGACTACAGGCGTTTGTCACTACATCCAGCTAGTTTTTTCTTTCCATTTTTAGTTACCCAGCTAATTTTTTCTTTTTCTTTTATTAGTAGAGACAGGGTCACACTCTTGCTCGGGCTGGTCTCACACTCCTGACCTCAAGCGATTCTCCCGCCTTGGCTTCCCAGAGTGCTAGGATTATAGCTGTGAGCCACCATGCCCAGCCTCAAATATTAACTCCTGGGCTCAAGCAATCCTACTGCCTTAGCTTCCCGAGTAGCTGGGACTACAGGCATGCACCACCATGCCTGGCTAATTTTTTCTATATATTTTTAGTTGTCCAGATAATTTCTTTCTTTCTTTTTTTTAAAGTAGAGACGGGGTCTCACTCTTGCTCAGGCTGGTCTCAAACTCCTGAGCTCAAATGATCTTCCCACTTTGGCCTCCCAGAGTGTTAGGATTACAGGTGTCAGCCACCGTGCTGGGCTTAGCCTAAGCATATTTTTAAAGAGACAGTTAAGAAACTCTCAACACTGGCTACTTGATACTAAGTAATCACTGAGTTTTGTGGGATTTGTTGTTATACTTTGTGTTTCAGAGTTCCCAAGATCATCCATCTCCGGGGTTCAATGATTCACTAGAACTCAGAGGACTTCTCCTCTATAGGTCTATATAGCTGGACCTATGGTTATGATTTATTAATATTACAGCACAAGGATATAAAGCAAAATGAGCAAAGGGAAAAGGCACATGGATTGAGAAGAAACTAGACACAAGCTCTAAGAGTCCTCTCCCAGTGGAGTCACACAGGGTATGCTCAATTCCCTCAACAACCAATAGTGGCAACATGTGTGAAATGTTGTCTACCAGGGCAGCTCATTAGAGACTATTCAAGGTAACTAGAGCCTGGTCACATAGGTACAGCTTAGTACATACCAAGATTCTAGGCTCCCAAAAGCAAATGTACAGTACAAAACATTGTTTGCTCAAAGAGCTTAGGCACGGTGAGCTATTTTTAATCAGGAAATGACTGGAATGCTCCTGAAATCTAAGTTCCCAAACACCAGCCAAGGGCCAACCACAAAAGCAGATCTTTTTAAAGATAGCAGTCTCTGATCTGATATGGTAACTCCTTTCTGTAAATCCTAAAAAGAACCCTTCGTTATTTTGTCAGTTGGATGCTCTGGGAAACAGATGTCAAGATAAAGGTAACACCTATGAAAGACAGGGAGAAGGAGCAGAAGTAGGCAGTAAACGCCCTTTGACCATGATGCTGGTCTATCACGTTGAAAGAATGAAAGAAGATCAGGCAGGGAAAGCCTCAAGAGTGTGGTACAACTCTGACAAAGTCCTGGAAAGCCCTAATGGTAAACTCAGGTGCAGAGATTAACATTGGGCAGAAATTGCCACGTCACTGGCTGGGGGATGCCAATGAAGAACATAACCTTGGCTCAAACACCATGGCATAGCTCAAAAGTGCTATGGTTGAAGATTATAAGCTAACTGTACATGTAGCTGGTCAGTAAAGATCTTTCCTGAGGGGAGATCCAATTGGTACATACCATGGTCATCAAGGCCACATATTAGGCCACATTTGAAATGTAAGGTTTGAGACTTGCTTCAAAATAATCCAGTGGTGCTCAGGGATGCTGACAAACAAAATTGGCCAGGAGTTGATAATGGATGAAGCAAGGTGATGGGTTCATTATATTGTTCTTCTGCTTATGTTTAAAGATTTCTATAATGAAAACAAATAAAAATGCTACATAAGTTAAAATCTAAAAGGCTCTTCTTATTTTTTGAATGTTCTCTATATGTGTACAAATTTTAAAAGGAAACACCTCAGGCTTATAATAAAAACAAGTAGTCTCCTGGTACAGATCATTAAGCTCCTAACTCTTGTTTCCCAGAGGCAACCACTTTCAATTCTCAGCTATCTCTTATTTACCTCCATATTTTTAAATAGCATGCTTAAAATTTGTTTTGTAAACTGTTACTCTACCCATCCCCCACATACAGTTCACTTGCCTACATCCTTCCCTTATAACTGTAACACAGGGCGACTGCTCTGTGTTTACATATATTTACAACAACCTTTATGACAGAGGTAGGCATTATTCTATCCCCACTTTACAGATGAGGAACAGAGGTTAAATAACTTATTTGGACAACAACATTAAGAAACAGAGACATGGTTCACAGTCTTGATTATCTGGCTCAACTCCATTCTCTCAACAAGGGTTGACAAACTTTCTTGCTCTCAAGCACATTATACAAACTATGTAGTTTGTAAAATCAGTATTTCAAATTTTTTAAACATGTTAACTAGTATTCACAGCTAAATAATTATGTATGCTTTAATTACATTTCCTTCTTGCCACAGCTTTATTTTCCTTTGAGTACCTAACTGTTCTTTTTGGTTGCTATTTACTTACTATGTACCTATCATTAATTTATCTCCATTCCTCCACAGTTGGTAAGATTTTTCTGTGTTCAAACATTTCAGGTACTCTACTAATCTTTTGGGCTGCAGAACATTTCTAGAGCTCTCTGTTGTATTCCAACTTGAACAGCTTGCTCTGTGGGCCTGTTCCATTGCTGTCGTGTGGGATCTTCCATGACATCTTATATTGAATCCCATTTCCTGGATAGCATGTCGTCTTTCTTGCTTTAAACCCTGAGAAGGGTTAAGAGTGGTTAAAATGTTCTTTAATACAAGTTAACCAATCCCTTTGTTCTCAGTCCTATTCCACATGCCTACCTCCAAAGTACCTAGAGAATTCAAGTCCCGAACCTTCCTAAGGTTCTCCAACACCAAGTTACTTGCTTGCTTCTTGTTTGTTGACTTCTTGTTCACAGGATTCAGCTTTCTCTGGGCTAAGCTAGGTATCATTCATCCATTAGTATTTTACCTTCCAAAATTTTGTTGCTTTCTCTTGTGTTTTGACTTCAATACCCTTTTTGTCCTCAGGAGTTTATGCATTTATTTTGTCTTCTAGGGTGGTTTAGGAAGGAGTGGAAAATAAGCACGCATCTTAATCTCCTTAAGATTGCTTAACTGGGAAACTTTATTCACCTTTAGTTTCATTTCTTCTTGCCATATGCCTTCTATACTCCAGCCATACTCCTGTACCCTGCTGTTCTTCAGGAACACAGAAACATCTCTTCTACCTTGTACTCTCAAAGTACACTCCAAGTTATGAGTGCATATTTCTATCACACTATTAAACAGCAATTTTTCATTGAGGAGCTATTACTATTTTCAAACTTTAAGGTACTTGGACTATAACCAGGGCTACAAATGTTTGGAAACATGCCCAATTCATTAAATAGAAAAATCTGCTTTATATAAGGCTCTTAATCAAATATAATAAAATATGACCGCTGTATTTGAAACAGATCCTCTTGATTCTGCTGTCTCCTTAAGGATCCTTCATCTAAATATTAATAGTTCAGTGGAAACACAGAATTTCATGCAGAGCTAATAAGAAAAATGCTTTTAAAAGATGTTTTTAGTGTTCTTAAAAATATGTAGGCAGCTAAACTATTAATTATACCAGTACTCAAGAGGAAGCCTTTTCAAGTACAGGCAGCTGCCGACACAGCAGTCCCCCTTTCCCATGAAACTGAATGTATAGTTGAAGCTAATCACAGCAATTGGTCCAAGCAGCTGACTTCAGTATTTACATTGAGGAAAATGATCATGCAGACTGTATGAATCATTTTGGGAGGTATGGAAACTTGAACTTTTTTTTTTGATCTGGGATTTTAATCACATTGAACTTCTAAAACAGGGCTCAAGGTGTCCCCAAAGAACTGGAATACAAAAAAGAAAGAATGTATCAAGGTCAAGTTTACCAATACTGTGCTAAGGGCCAACCCTATACCTATGAAAGGAAGAAATTAGGGTCATTCCACTTTCTCTTGTACTATGACCTCCTAGTTCTCAGAACCTGGAAGTCAAGGTATCATTCTAATATAGGTATAAAGCTTTCTAATCAGGTACTTTGCATTCTTGAGAATTTAGAACCACTTTGTTGTTATAAAGTCCACATTTCCCAGTAAGCCTTAAATATGCCCTAAGCTTCAATTTTCCCCAAAACATTTTCATTGCTCCAAATGCAGTGAAAGTCTTCTAGAGTTATCCTTTACAGTACATACTTTTGATAATCCTTAACTGTGTGACATTTTTGCCAATTAAAAACAAAACTGGTTTTTGCTAACAGAAAACAATGAGTAAAGCTCAGGTACTTAGATTTCATGGAAAGAGATTTAAGCTCTATTTTTAAAAAGTGGCTTTATCAGCACAATTCACTATTGCAAGGATGTGGAAACAATCCAAGTGCCTGTCAGTTCATGACTGGATTACTAAAATTTGGTATATGTATACACTGGAATTACTCAATTATCAGAAATGACGGTGATCTAACACCTCGTATATTTTCCTGGATAGAGCTTGAGCCCATCCTCCGAAGTGAGGTATCACAAGAACAGAAGAATAGGCTCCCCATGTGCTCACCATCAAATTGGCACTCACTGATCAACACTATGGTGCTCACATGATAGTAATATTCTCCAGGGATTTGGGGGTTGGTAAACGACACACTGAGCATTGTAGGGGAGGGAGGCACACCCTAAATCATGGTTTGGGTGTGGCAAAGTCATAACATGTATACAAAATGTCTGTACCCCCATAATATTTAGAAATAAATAAAATAAAAAGTGGCCTTACTATAAAATAATGAAAGTAAAGTATATTTTCTTAGGTAGCTTTTAAGCTAATAATTCTAAAAGACTCAAACTATATTAAGCAAGGCAGTAACACTGAAACCCTGTTCTTTCAAAACACAGCTTCCGAGGGCTAATATGTTTAAATAAGGACACCCTCATCTGAAGACGTTCTAGTTTAGCAAATCTTTAATATCATACCTCATGCAAAAAGAGAACATTGCTTATTCTAACAGATGAACTTTATGAAGTTTCATACCTAAAATTCAAAGCTTACTCAAACAATTTAGAATAACTCACTTAAAACTGCTTACACTGAAATTTTACATACTACATGGAAAAATCTGATTTTCAGAACACATTAACATTGGTGGATAACTATTTTGATAGTAGGGGAAACATAATTAGGTTAAAAAATACCTATGCCAAAAATACATCTCTAAATATTGTTTAAGAGCACTAACCAAAATACTCTGGCTTTATTAGTAAATGACAAGCAAAAAGTTTGATTCTATTATCACCAGATATTTTTCAACATCAGAAAAAAGAAAGTGGGTTAAGCAGATATTTACGGGCTGGGTGTGGTAGCTAACACCTGTAAATTTTAGCACTCTTGGAGGTGGAGGTGGGAGGATTGCTTGAGCTCAGGAGTTCGAGACCAGCCTGATCAGGAGTGAGACCTCATTTCTACTAAAAATAGAAAAAGTAGCTGGGGCATCGTGGCACATGCCTGTAGTCCCTGTAACTCAGGAGGCTGAGGCAGGAGGATCACTTGAACCCTGGAGTAGGCTGCAGTGAGGTATGACAACGCCACTGCACTCTACCCAGGGCGATAGAGTGAGACTGTCTCCAAAAAAAAAAAAAAAAAAAGAAGTAGGTATCTGCAGATGAGGAAATTAAAACTGAAAGATTTAAAACAAAACAAAAACCTACCAATAAACTGAAGACCTAGAATTCAAAACAAATTCTAAATCTAGTGCCTAAACTGTATAGCTTATGAGAGAACCACTGCTCTGTATACTTAACAGGCCCCTGGGTATCTGTGTGAAAAGCAGATTCCTAGACTCTACACAAGGCCCACCCAATGTGGGGGCAGGGACGGAGGGGTCCCCTCAGGAATCTGCACCTTAAACACCTCACCTGGATGAAATTGCATTTTTCTAACCATCTTTGGGAAACACTAATATAAAGAGATGAAACATAAATTTGAAGAGGTACAATCAAGTGATATCTGTAAAGTTCTTTTCCTAAGTAGTAAGTGATCTTACAACATGTGGACAAGCAATGATAAGGTCACATACAGATCTAACTTCTCTCCTTTCGATCACTATTCATAAAAGACCCTGCAAATCATAGGTTAGAAGAAACACTCTAAGTCTTTGGTACACGTATCAGTAACAACCAAGAAGCAACAGGGCAGACAGGTGATTGCACCAGGGTTCTGAAATTAAATCTCTCATTCTAGCTCCCTACACTCAAGATAAACATGACACTTCAAGATAAATATGCTTTTTCTCCCATCAAAACCTAGAAATCATTACATTTGACTCACTCAGAACATTTTGAGACTCCTTTAGAAATACATCACTACATGTCAATATACTTAAGAAAGTCAGTTTTGTTCCTTTATAGAAAAACTACTTCCATCTAAAAATACCACTTGATTTTATTCACAATTGGCTCACTGACTTCTATTTGCAGTAGCCATAATTAAGGCTACTCAAAAGCACGTACCACAGGCTGAGAATAGCTCCAAAAATCTTACAGCATGCTGGGAGCAATGACAACATATTTTAAGACATTTGCCAGATGAGCTTTTAATTATAGCCTAGCATAAGTTACCCCCAAATTTCTAAGTGATGCTGTAACATTTCGATTTTATCTCAATCCCATGGTAAAGCCTTGACATTGTATTAAAAGCAGCAGTTTATGGTTTAAAAAATCCTTTTAATGAGTATGTATCCTCCCCACAGAAAAATGCACACAGGCATTTATGGACAAGTAAAGAACCTCTGGTTTATGCATGTGTTCTGTGAAGGCATCATGACTAGAGAGACAAACGTAAGTTTTTTAAAGTATGTAAACAACCCTATATTCTATATATAGACAATGCTTTATAAACCTTTTTATAAGCATGCTTTTCCCAAAATGAGAAGGCAGTATGGAAGAGTAGTTGCAAGCATGTGTTTTTCTGAATCTTGGTCTACTGTTTGCTATAATACCTCTCTAACAATGGGCAAGTTATTTAACCTCTCTTAACCTCAGTTATTCCCATTTACACATAAGTATCTACTTCATTGAATTTCTATGAGGATTGTATGAGATAAACCAGGTAAAATATTTGTATACTGCTCGGCACATAGTGTTATTTTAACAAGAGAATTATTAAACTACTATAATTTGGGTATTACTATAAAAAAGCTTTTTTGGCAGTCATTTACCCACATTTAAAGATTGCTAACTTTGCCTAGCCACACACAATAATTACTCATTCTTAAGATATGATACAGACATTAACTTTCCTAAGAGTTTTTCCTTCTTTACATACATCGTGTACAAACTACCAGGTGTTTTCTAGCTTACTTTTCTCCTTATAGAAATCAGCTAAAATTTATAAATCAAGCCATCTAAATTCAATAAAACAAAAGAAAAGCAAGTCATTAACAAGAACAGTTTTTTTTTTATGAGACAGAGTCTCACTCTGTTGCCCGGGCTAGAGTGCTGTGGCGTTAGCCTAGCTCACAGCAACCTCAAACTCCCAGGCTCAAGCAATCCTCCTGCCTCAGCCTCCCAAGTAGCTGGGACTACAGGCATGCACCACCATGCCTGGCTAATTTTTTCTATATATTTTTAGTTGTCCAGCTAATTTCTTTCTATTTTTTTTTAGTAGAGATGAAGTCTCGCTCTTGCTCAGGCTGCTTGAACTCCAGAGCTCCAACAGTCCACCCGCCTCAGCCTCCCAGAGTGCTAGGATTACAGGCATGAGCCACCGCGTCCGGCCAAGAACAGTTTCCTTAAATTTTACCTTTTTAATTGACCTGTAAGACTGACTAAAGGTACACATTAAATCCTCAGTAGTAAGACAATAAGAGAACAGGTGGTAGTGTAGAACTATAGCCTAAAACTTAAAGCCTAGACCGTATGATTAAGAACTTTGTCAATGTTTTACACAAACTTTGAAATGACTGAAAATTTGTGGGCTGAATATATTGTAGTGACCAGAGACTGAGCAGCTTCATCTACTGATAACATTTCAAAGAAATGCATTTTATAATCAGGGAAGACCTTGAGATCTAGTTCAACTCTATCTCAACTTCAGGAGGCTTGTCTTAGGAAGACTGGCATATTTAAGAGCCTAATTTAAAAGGAAAACCATAACTAGATCTCAGAATAAATAGTCAACAGTTACATAGTATTTTCCCCCTACTCAAGAATTTCATAGATAAATTCACCCATAAACACATTATGAACACTACTTTTTATGCAAAGTTAATAAGAATCAAGACTGTATAGTGGAGAAATAGTCCTTCATTTAAAGTCACCTACAGGCCATTTAGCTTGAATGAAATATAATTTTAGAAAAGACTTTGAGTTCTAATAATTTTGTCTATATGGAAACAAAATGGAAAAAAGCCACAAACCACTTAACATGCTAAAATAAGGATGAACACCCAGATTCTTCAGGTATTGCCTATCATCTTTGGCCTTTAAATATTTACTATATTTAATTAAACTGTCACATATCAACTCCTTTCCCCACTATTGCTCTTTAGTTGCAGCTGCCTAATAGCAATGGATAAAGCTGAGTCAAAAGGAGTCTACCAACAAGTGGTTCTCAAACTTGAGTGTGTCTCAGGATCATCCAAAGGACTTATTAGAACACAGATTACTGGGTCAGTCCCAGAGATCAATTCATTATATGTCTGGAGTGAGCCTAAAAATTTGTATTTCTAACAAGTGATGCTAATGCTCCTGACCAAGGACCATACATACTTTCAGAACCACTGGTCTAAGGCTTTAACCATGGCTGCACATTAGAATCACAGGGGAAGAACTTCTGAAGACACCTATGCCTGGGCTGGAGAGGAGCCACTCAGAAGGACTGTATAACATTAGAAATTCTTTGGGGATAGGTCCCAGGCACTGATAATGTTTGAAAACATCCTAGACAATATGTAGCCAAGATTGACAACCACTAGTCTAGGTAATTAAAACAAATTTAAAGTAAATCCACAGACAACAGGTGTTTCTTAATATAAGAGATAAAGATTTTAGCATTTGCCTGCTGATAAAGCAGCCAAATGATAATACAGATAAAATTCAGTGGGATAGCCTCAGATGCTGACATATCTATGGTCCAACTCAGAAGTTGTATGTGTGCTTTTGCTTTAAATCCTAGGCAAAATCTAAAGCAAGTCTTTGGGTCAAAACTGCTATTTATATAAAATGGCTGAACTCTGAAGGTAATGAGGTATAGGCCATTATCAATTATATGTACCATGTCTGAGTGACAATACTGCATATTGATTAACTCTGGAGTCAGACAATTTAATAGATGTGAACCATGGCAAGTTATATAATTAAGGATTGGTTTCTTCATATGATGGTTAATGTAACTAACATAGTCATGCTAAAGATTATGCAGCATCCATGTTAAGAAGTCATGCTCGCCGGGCGAGGTGACTCAGGCCTGTAATCCTAGCTCTCTGGGAGGCCGAGGCGGGCGGATTGTTTGAGCTCAGGAGTTCGAAATCAGCCTGAGCAAGAGCCAGACCTCGTCTCTACTAAAAACAGAAAGAAATTAATTGGACAGCTAAAAATATATAGAAAAAATTAGCGCATGCCTGTAGTCCCAGCTACTCGGGAGGCTGAGGCAGGAGGATTGCTTGAGCCCAGGAGTCTGAGGTTGCTGTGAGCTAGGCTGACGCCACGGCAGTCTAGCCAGGGCAACAGAGTCAGACTCTGTCTCAAAAAAAA
>CAUYSK010019177.1:0-13241 GCA_963575035.1 Avahi laniger | reverse complement strand
CATTTTGCAGATCTTGGTGGCATCAGAGGAATAAATTACTCAGGTTTTGTGTGTACATCAGTCACCTCTTCCACCCTGTGTGCAGATTGGGTGTGTAGAGTGAAGGAGCTATGGAAATTTCAGCCCAAAATATGATTCCTTGATATTTTGAATTAGAGGTCCTTCCAGATAAAAAGGCATTGGAAGGAGCTTTCCCTCTATCTGCACAAACCAGACTGATAGATCAAAAGATCAAAAAGAACAAGGGACTTCCCCTCCTCTCCCTGTTATCTCAATATGTTGCAGAATGCAACCAGAGCTGGCCCAAATCATTTAAAACATAATACCTGTCTCTCAGGTTAATTGAATTTGCTCAGATTAATTTAACTTGCAAAGAGAATCATTTACAAGTCAATCTGTCTACCTCGTGCATTTCTCCTCCCCTCCAAACAGACAGGTATAGAAATTTCTTAACTTCATTGGGATATTGAGTAATCACTCTGTGATTCTCCCCAGGTGCCTGGTAAATAAGCCTTTCTTTTATTAATCTGCCTCAATTTGAGTTGATCTTTCAGGAAACTTTTGGGAGAAAAGGGTAGATTTTCCCTCACCCCTACAAGGGGAAATACTGGTGAGAGGAAATACTCCTATCATTTTGTTCTCCCTCCTTTGGAATTTCTGATGCTATTTTGGGCAAGACTTGACAGGTTCCTAAACTGGAAAACAGGCACCAAAAGTGTTTTTAAACTTAATTTTCAGAGACCAGGTTTACTTGGCAATGTGGTCTCATAGAAGGAATTTGAGATCCGCAGTCAGTTGATCTGCCTCGAAGTCCCAGTGTGACTCCTCACAGTTGACTCACCTCTGGCACATCACTTGGCGTTCCTGTTTCCACAGCTGTACAGGAAATGATAGTGTCCACCCGCCTCACAGGGTTCTGAGGATCACAGGGGTCACATTAGGTGAAAAGTGAGGTGCAAAGAGTTCCGTGACTGTGGGTTATTGGAACTAAGACTCACCTTCAAAGCTTGCTCAAGTCTCAGAAATGCACAAACAATGGGTTAGGAATAAGGATACTGCAGTCTCAAACTCGTGTCTGTCTCAATACAAATATCAGTTTTCCCATCAGCAAAAAGGATATACACCTTCTTTGCTTAACATATGCCTACTCATTTATGTTCATTACTAGTCAATGGAGCATTATATTGGAAATCAGAAGGCTTAACTGACCTACTACAGTGATTCCCAAACTTTGCAGCACATCAGAATCACTGGGGGAGCTTTTAAATATCCCAATGCCCCGTCAGACCCAATATCAATTAAACAGAATGGCTGGAGATGGTGTCCAGGCATAAGTATTTTTCAAAGACCCTCAGGTGATTCCACTATACAGAAAAGTTTGGGAATCGCCAACCAACTCCCTTCTATCGACACCTAAGGGTAACTTAGGTGCCAACTTCTTGGTTCTAAAGCATGTCGAAATTTGAGATGAGAATCGAAGCCCAGGAAAATAAATCTTGAGCCTCTACACCTCCCTCCAATAAGCCTGGTAGCCAGACCCCTCCACCTCTTGCATCCAGCTGGGAAGCGTGAACCACAAGTAGGCAGAGGGACTCCAAGGGTAGGGAGGGGAGCCTGGGGTCGAGGAGAGCACAGAGCACTCCTTCCCAAACTGGGTGAATAACAGAGAGAACAGAAAAAGAGATTTCTTTTTTTCTTTCTTTTTTTTTTATTTCAGCCTATTATGGGGGTACAGATGTTTAGGTTATATTGCCTGTGCCCCCCCTTCGCCTCCAGAAAAAAGATTTCGAGATCAAGTAAAATTGGGCAATTCCAGGTTTACCAAAGATAAGCAGATTTCTTCATTATAGGACTTCTTAAAACCTTTAAATCAGCGTATGATTATAAATCTGCTGGGGAGTATTTTAGCAGAGTTACCATTGTGAAAAGCTTTTCACTTTCTCAGAGCATTTCTAGGACTAGTGTTTCAAATACATACTTTGAGAAACCTACAGCAGTATTGGGATTTTGTTCCCCAGGCGACATTCGGCAATGTCTGGAGACATATTTGGTTGTCACAGCTGGAGGATAGGTGACTGCTACTGGCATCTAGTGGGTGGAGGCCAGGGATGCTGGTAAACATGGTGCAGAGTACAGGACAGCCCCCACCACAAAGTTGTCCAGTCCCAAATGTCAATAGTGGCACCACTGAAAAGCCATGGGTCAGAGTGACCCCTTCTTCCATAGACTAACCCCACCCCGTAGCCTCAGAAATTTGAGGTGATGAAAGAGCAAGAAAGATCGGAGAGAGAGGAGGGAGAGAAAAAGAGGAAGGAAGGGAGGAAATGAAAGAGAAAAACAGAGGCAGAGATAAAGAAGAGACTGGGGGGAAAAAAAGGAGAGAAGGCAGATTCATAACAGCCAAAACGCAGAAGCATCCACGATGGCCTTCTGTAGGTGAGTCGATAAATAAACAGCAGGACATTCAGACAATGGAATATTACTCAGTGCTAAGAAGAAATTAGATATCTATCAATCTAGGAAAAGACACAAAGGAAATTTAAATGCATATCCAAGTTAAAGAAGTCAATGAAAAGGCTCCATACTGTACAATTCCAACCATATGACATTCTGGAAAAGACAAAATTGTGGAGACAATAAAAAGATCCGTGGTTGCCGGGGGTTGTGGGGAGGGATGAACAGGCAGGGCACAGGGGATTTAGGGCAGTGAGACTACTCAGGATGATACCACAATGAAGGATACAGGCCAACACACATTTGTTCAGACCCGTACAATGGACAATGTCAGCAGCAAACCCTAACATAAACAATGGAATTTCGGTGACTGTGTCAATGTGGGTTCAAAGATTGTCACGCATGTACCACTCCTGAGGGGGTGTTGATTGGGGGCGGTTTGCATGTGTGGGGCAGATACAGGAATGCTCTGTACTTTCTGCTCAGTGGAGCTGTGAACCCAAAACTGCTCTAAAAAAATAAAGTCTACTTTTTATAAAAAGGAAGAAAAAGAAGGCAGAGCAGCACGCTGGTGTTGACTGGCCCCAGCCTCCTCACACCTTTATTACTTGTCTGAGTTTAGGAAAGGCCATGACGCTGCTCTTCAGCAGACATGAGCTGGCGGGTGAAGGCGAGGAAGACAAGGGAAGGCAGGGGATTCTCTTCCGCCCAGTTCTGCGCCCCAAACCCGGTGTCGCTGTTCGCCGCGGAGGCCTCAGACCCTGCTGGGCTTCTTGGGGTCCTTGCTCTTGGCCGGCATGAAGGCGTACAGCTCCTCGATCAGCATCTCCATGCGGGCGGTGACCTCGGTCACCGTGTCGATGACCAGCTTCTGCTGCAGCTTCAGCTTGTTGTTCTCCCACAGGGCCTTGTTCTCCTCTTGAAAGATGCGGTGCTCCTCCCGTAGCACGTGCAGGGCCCTGTTCTCCTCCTGCAGGAGCCGGTTCTCCTCGCGCAGGGCCTGCAGCGCCAGGTTCATCTCTCTCAGCAGCTGCAGGCACGCGCCGTCGGGCAGGCCGGGGCCCGCCTTGCCCTCCTCCTCCTCCCCGGAAGGCCCGGACAGGTTGCTGACCATCTCCCGCAGGGCGCGCAGCGTCTTGGAGTCCTCCTGCGGGGTCAAGGGCCCTTTGGGGTCCTCGAAGGAGGAGGAGAGGCCCAAGCTCTGGTCGGGCAGCAGCCCGGGGCTGTGGGGCTCCTCGTGGGGAGGGGAGGCCGGCTTGCCTTCCTGCGTGGGGACTGCCTTGTCCTCCGCCTGGGCCCAGTAGGTCTGTCTCTGCTCCAGCAGCTGCTGCAGGGCACGGTTCTCTTCCCGGAGGAGCTGCAGGGTGCTGTTCTCCTTGCCACGGTGCACCTGCGGGGCCACCGTGTCCTTCTTCGCCACCTCCAGGGACGCGTTGTCCTTGTGCAGCAGCGGCGAGGGAGGCCGGCTCTCCTCCAGGCCCTGCGTGGCCTTGTGCTCCTCCCAGAACACCTGCAGGATCTTGTTCTCCTTGCGGAGGGTCTTGTTCTCCTCCCGCAGGGCCTTGTTCTCCTCCCTCAGAGACTTGTTCTCCTCCTGCAGCAGGCACTCCTTGGCCAGCCTCTTGTGGTGCAGCTTGTGATGGAACGAGGGCGAGGGCGAGAAATAAGGCGACTGCAGGCGGCAGTTCTCGTTCACCCACCGCCCGTCCTGGAAGACGAACATCTCGTCGCTGAGCTGCACCCGCGGAGGGTTGTAGTCCACCTCGAGGTCAGCCTGCGAGGTGGGGCGCTCCATGGGGTCCAAGGGCACGGAGGAGAAGCGGTTCAGCGGGTAGGAGTGCTGGCTGGCGATCCTGCGGCTCAGCCGGGGCAGGGTGGCCTGTCCCGCGCAGCGATGGGTGGAGTACAGGTTGTGCAGCCTCAGGAAGGGATCAGCAGTGCCCCTCTGTGGGAGAGAACAGGGAGCCCAGCGTTAGTGACGGACTCACACACCCAGGGCTGGCTGACAAACTGAGAGGCCGGGACACCCCCAAGTAAACCCAGTTTGGTAGTCTGGCCCCACCACAGTGGGCACTCTTGCCTCTTGAGTCCTCACAGGGAAATGTAGCTGATCCTTGTCACTATAAGTAGTTCTGTTCTATAAAGTCACCTCCAGCATTGAATTAACGAATGCAAAATTATTGCTCCTGGGGAAATACAGGGCTAGGTTCCTGTGAGCCACTGGGCGCAACATTGTCCTCAACGGATCAATACGTAATCGTGTTTTGTGTGTGTTTCTGTTTAAACACACCTTAACTGATAGCTACTGTTGATTCATTAGCATTGAACTCGGGTCAGCAGCACTGTCACTTATGTCTGAACAAAACTTTTCTAACACGTGTTTTCTCCATAAGGCATGACCACAAAAGTGCTGCAAGTATTGATTTTAGAGTTACAAACAAATTTTAGTTAAATAGGCAAATTCACAGATATAGAATCCGTTAAAATAATCACTGTAGTTTTAAAGGCATTGATTTTAGAGTCAACTAAATATTTTGAGTCCCAGCCTCACCATTTATCAGTTACAAGGATTGGGGCAAGTTATTCAAGCTTTAGTTTCCACAATTTCAAATTAGAGTGATTGTATCTACCTCCCTGACTCAGATATGTTGTTAGAATTAAAAGAGGTAATGAATGAAAGCACAAAGCATGGATTCTGGCACACTCTGTCACCCTAGAGGAGGAAGAAACACTGTTCTCAAGTGATCCCAGCCACAGATGTTGACCTACACTTGGCATGAGCAGAGGGGCAGCATAAATCACTGCAACAGCCACCCAAACAGCTATGTCCAAAATGGCAGTGCCATTGGGCAGCCCAGCCTTTCCCCTTGCCCCGTCCAGACTTAGCCACCATCGAGTCTGTACTATTGGCTCCTTAAACATCCACCCCAGCCTCCAGCACAGTGCTAGGCTCAAAGCAGAGTCCAGCTGATAACTTTGGAAAGGAAGAGCGCCATCTCAGGTATGTCACTGAGCGACAAGAGTTTGACATGTGGTAATAAAGACAGCAAAGGGCACTGAGGAATTCATAAAGAAGAATGCTTGATGGTGGCGGTGAGCCTCAAGACCACAGCACAAAACAGGGATCAAATCCACAGAGCTGAAATCTAACAAGCCGGTGGCTCTCACACTTCTTAGTATAGAAGAATAACCTGAGTTTTAAACGTAGATTTCTGAGCCTCCCACTTGTGCATCTGATTCACTCAGTCTGGAGTGAGGCCCAGGAATCTGCATTTCTAAGCAGCTCCTTCCGGCGACTCTGGCTGCAGGTGGTCAAGACAGCTCTAAGTCAGGCAGCATGCGCAGTTGGCCTGAGTGAGGTTTACACTAGGATTAAGGACTGAGGGGCGAAGACTAGAGATCTCAAGGATTCTCTTCCTCCTTCTGTTACTGATGGGCAGTTTGGAACCAGAGAGCTCTCTCACCCACTCTGAGATCCAGATTTTTCACTAGTAAAAAGACAGTCAGACTCCATGATCTTAAAAGCACTTTCCAACATTAAAAGTCAATGAAACGTACTTGTAAAATGCAAATAATAATGTATGCCCTCCTTAGTGAACAACACTGTTGTGAAAATTGAATGAGATAATGAATGCAAAAATGTTTTTAAAACTGCCAAGTGCCACAGAATTGTAAAGTATTGTTATCAAGAAAAGTAGATTCCACTCATGCAAGAATTCTAAGATGTATTCAAAAAGAAGTGAACAGGTGGAGTGCACGTTGGAGAAGAGGCGACAACTGCAGCAATGAATTTAAATAAAAATAAGATCATGATAGCTACTTCCAAATTCACCAAAAACATCTTATCCTCCAAGTACATCAAAATGCTCTCCAGATATCAATGCCTTATTTCTTAGGTTATTTTCACAACTGTACAGATAGAGAAGATGGAAAACAAGTCAGGCTATCTGCATTATATATGCATGTATAGAGAGATATACAATTTGCATGGTGTATACAGTCAGTTAAAATTCTTCAAGACTCAAATAGCTAGATAAATAGGAGATGCACTTCTATGCCATTAACTTTGCAGTAAGCACATGTCATTAAATTTGTAAGGATATGCTCAGTCTTCCAGATAGCAAGGGTGTGAGGGCATTTTGCAATCAGAACCTTATTTACTTTAAATAAATTCAGCTTCCACAGTTTTCACATTTCTCTGTTGGGAAAGCACCTTCACTCCTGTGACTGAGTCTGTGATGAGAATGAACCTCAATGTGGATAATCCAGACCATTTCCTTGTAGATTTAAGGTCCTGAGATCCTGGATTTCTGGCAAGATTAGCCAAAGCCAATAAGGAATGAGTCTTAGTAGGTCTTCTCTATCCTTCCGCTAGAACCAACGCAGGGCTCCCTCTCAACAGAATCTGGATCCAGAAGATATTACTATGGAAAAATGTTTTAGTCAACCGTGTGTTGGATTTGGATAATCCTAAGAAGGAAAGGGAAGAAGGAGACAAATATCGAGCCCCAATTTCATGCTAGGCCCTGAACTGAGCATTCTACCTACTGAATTCATTTAATCCTCACAGAACAGACATATGTTATTATTCTTCCCATTTTACAGATGGAGAAGCTGAAACTAGGAGAAGTTACATAACCAGCACTAGTTCCCTCACTAAGACACAAAACCGCATCTGAACTTATATGTGTGAAGTTACATATGTGGGAAATCGCCATGGATTTATCAAAGGACTTGTCAAGATATTTTTTTCCTTAACTTTTTATTATGGAAAATTTCAAACGTATACAAAAGGACGGAGAATAGTCTGATAAACTTCCATGTATCTATCATCCAGCTCCACCCAGTGTCAAATCAAGGCCACCCTTGTTTTATTCAGACATCTACCTGATTCCACAACCACTCCACGACCACTGGGTTATCTTAAAGCCAAGTGACATCATGTCATTTTATCCATAAATACATCAATGTGTGTGTCTTTCTAACAGAAACGCAATACCATTATCACCCCTTTAAAATTTAACAATGATCTCTTAATATCAGCAAATACTGAGTCAGCGTTCAAATTTCCCTGTCTCATAATTTCTTTTGTTCCAATCAGAGAGAATCAGAAAGGTACTCTTCTTCATTCCACTAAGCATCCAAAGAGAGATTTTAAAATTTTAATAGTCTTGTATTTATGTGAATGGGCAATAGAAAAAAATACCTACTTTATCAAACCTATAAGCCTGTGGATATTATTAAGGGGGTCTAAAGCAAAGTGGCACTGTTCTATTTCCGAAAGTGAGATTTAAGGAAAAAATATCAAATGTACAGACACTTTCAGATATGACAATATTCGTGATTGAACTTTGGGAAAACATTGATCCAAAACAAATGCTTTTTTTCCTGTGATATTTCTCTAATTCCAATCAGAGCTAACTGGACTTAATCCTCAAAGGAAAACTCTCCCTTGACTTTCTGAAAATTCTTCACCCTAAATCATACTCCTACTTGGAGTGTTATTGCACCAATTTTTCCTCTACATTTGTGTCACTTAATCAACTAACATTAACTTGGCATCTACTGTGTTCCAAGTTCACAGACTCTGCCCTCAGGGAGCTTCCAGTCAATCTGAAGAATCAGTAAATAGCACCAATTATTTCTTGGTGCAAATGAGAGAAGTCAAAGTGCAGGAAGCATTAACAGCGGCAGCAAGGTGTGGGGAGCAGGGAACCGGATATGACAATACCTGAAGAGAGTTCAGGTTCGGTACTGTATATGATCTTTACAACATCACTTAATTTTTGTGTGCCTCAGTTTCCATATCTAGAAATTGTGGATACTAACATGATTCAAGGCCACCCCATACATTTTTGTAGACAGTACAATGCCCAACCCTAGGGAGTGCTATTCACAACTGTTGTTGCAGTGCACAACCTGTACAAACTTCCACAGCGATCTCACTAACGTTTGCCCTACTTATTTCAGAAGGTCTGTTATGGAATTCAAAAATAAAAGGAGAATATGTAACATTTTCTTTGTTTATGAAGAGCTACAGACATACAAGTAGGGTTACTGCATTCAGAAGAGAAATTGCTTCACATTTCCTTAAAGGAAGATTGTATAGAATAAGAAAAAGAAAATAACACTTATTGAGGGACTATTATGTGTCCGACGATATGCTAAATGCTTTCTATATTCAAATGTAATATCTTACCCAAAAGAACTGGTATGGTTCTACTTAAGATCATGTAGCTGTGAAGGGAGCACAGCCAGAGTTTGAAAGTAGGATATTTGACTCCAAACTCCATGCTCATTCTAGCACTCCACAATGCCCAGGTGTTTTATTTTGTATATGTTGATATTATTACTTTGCAAGGGTTCTCTTACATCCAGTCTCCCCTCCTCATATGTATAAATTACAATTCTCTAAGGACAGTTACCTGTCCCTTATTTTTTTCACATTCCTAGTCCTGGGAATTAGAACAGCAAATTCCACATACAGTGGAGGCTTAATGAGTCCTTGCCAATGAACGAATCAACCAAAATGAACTGAAATGTTGGGAGGAAATATTAGGTTGAACTATAAGAAACTGTTAATATTCTACCATTTTGGCCTACAAAAGTGGCAATTTCTTTTGTCTTAATATATTTAGTGTATTTGGTATTGCTATATGCTCATTTCAATTCATATTTTATTTATTTTTTTACATAATTTTTTCTATAGACTTTTCTTTTCTTCTCTTTCTTTTTTTTTTTTTTTGAGGCAGGATCTTGCTCTGTGTCCCAGGCTAGAGTGCCGTGGCATCAGCCTAGCTCACGGCAACCTCAAACTCCTGGGCTCAAGCGATCCTCCTACTCAGCCTCTCGAGTAGCTAGGACTACAGGTATGTGCCACCACACCCGGCTAATATTTTCTATTTTTAGTAGAGACAGGGTCTCACTCTTGCTCAGGCTGGTCTCGAACTCTTAACTTGAAGTGATCCTCCCACCTCGGCCTCCCAGAGTGCTGGGGTTATAGGCATGAGCCACCTCACCCGGCCCTCAATTCATATTTTAAAACTAGAATCATCCCAGGGCAAAGCTGTTACTGAATGATGTAAAATCTATAACAGTGGGTTTCTCCTCATGGGAATTCCACAAAGCCCTATGGACTCCCCTTAGAGGAAACTGCCCCCTGCACACATGCAAGCTAGTTGTCTGTTTTATCATCTTGCATCTATAATCCAGTGACGGTAGAGGCCCTAAATTCCCAGTAGCTTTGGGCTCAAAAGTGCTGCCTTTGACTTCCCTTGAAAAAGTCACTTCACTTCTCTGAATGTCACTTCTAAAATGAGCCTAAACATAACTGCTCTGCCTACTTCCTGGAGTTGTTAAGAGGCCAAGGAAGTGGTAGACAAGCTGTCATGAAGGCCAGACAGATAGTTCTACTGGTAAGGTGGAAAACATTCCTGCCCTAAATCACTGTAGCCAATGCTGAATATATGTTCTTATAAAAGAGCTTTCCAAAACGTAGGCATCTGAGCTAAGCAAACACAGCGGGTACAGGATCCCAGGCCTCCTCAGCCTCTACCAGAAGCCAGCTCCTTCTCAACAGGACTCCTCACCCAGTGGTATCACTGGTTTGGTTTCATGGGCTGAGCTAATCTGCCCTGATATCCTTCAGCCCTGAGAAGATTTTGTGCCAATAAAAAGCCCCTGGAACACCCCAGAAAGGTTTTCCTAAGCCTGGGAGGTAAGCCCATGTAGTAATATAGGGATAAGGCAGAAAAGGAAGGTCAAGAGAATCCGAGTGCAGCTGTTTTGACCCATACCAAACCCTAACCACAAGGAAGTCACCTGCAAGTCGCTGGCCCAGGACCACCGGAGGATGGGTGAATTGCTAAGCTGGATGGATGCCTTACAAACTGTGCTTACTTTTCTGTGATAGCAGTTTATGATTAATCCTTATGGCCTGACTACAAGAAACTCTAGGCATATACGGCTGTCTCCTAACAGGGTTTTGAACACATAAAAATGTTAGGAGACTGTTGCGCATGACTATCTGCTAGCTAGCTCGCTCTCCAATTCTTTCCTGTGCGGAGCCTCAAACCCACTGGGCAAGTTCAGAGGGCTTTCCTCCCTTCACTAAGACTCCCCCTGCAGCAGTAGCATTGCCTAAGTTTCCCAATGAAGGAAACGATTGTCCCTTGCCTGATCTCTGTGAAATGTCCTCACATGGGAATATAGGTCCAGCAGGTAGGAAAGGAAAGGTTGGCTTCTTCATGGAAGAAAGGGATATGAGGTTGGAACCGAAGGGAATACAATCAGCTATGGGCCTCATCCTCTGAAAGTTGATCATCCAAATTGGGTCATTCTTGTCATACCCAAGTAAATCAGAGTCGAAGGGCCGGGGCGGAGGGGGGACGGGGTGGGGGGAAGCACTCAGTGTATATATCATTGCTCTATTAATAGAAATGAAATTCTCTGCAAGTCCAGCAGCTGAAACTGCCTATCATAACCTGAAGCCAGTTTTATCTATAACTGCTGAGATAACTTGTTGCAACTCTAGGGT
Organism: Avahi laniger; assembly: GCA_963575035.1. Lineage (NCBI taxonomy): Eukaryota > Metazoa > Chordata > Mammalia > Primates > Indriidae > Avahi > Avahi laniger. The sequence continues at coordinate 2,251 of CAUYSK010019177.1, read as the reverse complement.
TAATTTTGCCCACCGCCATCGTCCACCAATTGGAGCTTGTCAACTCCCCAAAGCTTTACTGTGCTAGAAAGGTGACAGAGAGACTGTCCTCAGGAGCAACGTGCTCATAGCTGGGAATCCGGGAAGGGCCGTGGACACAAACACCACCCTCACAGATGCTCGAAGTCCCACCCCTGCCTGTGAACTGGAATTCTTCCTTAGCGTTAGCCCTGGCCCCTCCCTGGCATCTCCTTGTCAAATGTGAGTGGTCCTGGAGGGAAGAAGCTTGTAATCACCAACAACTGTATGCTTCTGTCAGATCACTGGCCTGGTGGCAAGTGGAGAATTTGGGGGAAGAGTGGCCAATTGAAAAAAGGGTTGGGGGATTGGGGGGGTGGGGTGCAGGGTTGAAAAAAGGTAAAGGAGGTAAAGGCCAAAGGCCAAAGGGAAAGTGATAGGACCACAGTCCCTTACAGTGCTGCAGGATTTCTAAGGAACAGGGCTTGCTGGGTGGGACCTTCCTGAGCAGGGTGGAGTTACTGGGGTTGGTGGCCTCCCATCTAAAGAGCCCCAGGAGACAGGACTAAACAGCAACTAGCCAGGCTTAGCTGACACACACTGACGTTATTCTCTCCACTCCTGGGAAAATGTGGCTGCCACAGCCTGGAAGAGATGTCCAAAGATTCCTGGTAGAATCCAAGCCTGTTGACCAAGTTTTTGCAGCACCGACCTTCCCAACATCACTGAGGGTTACCATCAGAGAACACTCAGCCCTCTGAGCTTCTTGTAAGGCATGTCAAGTGGAGAGGCCCCACGATTCTGGAAGGAAAAGCCACATATGCTACTGGTTTCCAGATGAGATGACAAGGCTGAGTCTCATTATCGTTATTTTAAATTAACTCAGCTCCCCAGTACCTTGACAAAGTCAATGTTTGTTTTAATAAATACTAACAGGCAAAAGGATAATTCACGAGTTAGATGTGATTGATTTTTGATAGAATTACAACATTAACAGCAAAGAGGATAAAGAAGATGGCATATGTGGTAGTTTTAGTTAATTGTTTAACAGGGACTCTCCTGAAATCTTCCTCTGAACAGTTATTCAAACTGGCAGAAATACAGGTGCTGTCAGCGGGATTTGGGCTGCAGAGGAACAAGCCCAAACAAAGGAGGAGGAGAAGGGGCCGAGGGGAGGGAGAAGGGAGCCCCGGAGGGTGCTATGGGAGCTCAGTCTGAGCTGCTGTAGCTCCTTCATTAATGATCTGGGAGTAAACAATGCTTAATGAAATTCACGGAGAGCTCATTGGGGAAATTCCAATGCCTGTGAGAACGAAATCATTATATAGAAAAGGAACCGGGAGATCAGCTAGTTTGTGCAGGAAACACCACTGATGGCTTGCAAGTTAATGCACTGAGGGGAAATACATCAGAAAACACAAATATTTAATGTGAGGAAGAAAAATGGGAAATCGATAAGACCCCAAAAAGACCTAAGGGTGATAACAAGTAGTGAATCACAGACATTTGCAATGTAATTGAGAAGCCCAGATGCACAGCAGGACTGTGAGCTGGGTGCCAGAGGCACTTTCCGCCAAGTGTCTTCTGAAAGGAATGGACTCCATCCCAGAAAAAGCAGCATGTGGCAGATATAAGCAGGGAGCGCAGGGATGAGCAGTTAAGATGTGAGGAGAGAAGGTGACATCTCCTAAAAGCAAGAGAGGAACCACAGAGCTAAGATGCAACCTGGCACAGCCGGGTGGCCCATGCCCAGCCTGCAGCATGGCGGAGAGCGTGGACACTGACCTGGGTGCACGCCCCTACCTCCTGCTCTGCCCTTACCAGTGGGGTTCCTGGGTTCCCAGTTCCCATACCTATAAATTCTCTACCTCTCACTTGCGTGGCCCTGTGCCTGACACATGATCTGATCAGCGCTGTCAATATTTCTTCCTCCCCTTGTTTCCCAGATCAATCCTTTTCCCCAAGCCGTGCACCATCTCATTTGGGGAGGCAGAGCAAGCATATCCATCCCTCTGACAGCCCTTATGGTGGTTAGGTTCAGATTACCCGGTTACAGATACCCACACCCCTCCTCCAGAGCACCAGGCTGGAGCACCCTGGCAGGTGTCTGAAACATGGTGTGTGAAGCTTGTGACTCCTTGGCAGGTGTACCCACCAGATCACATCTGCCCATGTGGGGCTCGTGTGCCAAGACGGCAGATATCCTCTCATTCCATGCCCACCCTGCCCTCCAAGACCCTAGCAGCAGCCCCAG
>CAUYSK010019176.1:0-58858 GCA_963575035.1 Avahi laniger | reverse complement strand
TAAGGAGTGAAACTATTAGAACTCTAGAGGAAGAAGTTGGAAATTCTCTTCTAGACATTGGCCTAGGCAAAGAATTTATGAAGAAGACCCCAAAAGCAACTACAGCAACAACAAAAATAAATAAATGGGACCTAATCAAATAATTCTACTTTTATTATCTTCATGCAAGCACATCAGTCTTTTTGGTTTAATTGCTACTGGCCCATATTCTAGAGTATTTCTGTAGGATTTCTTTGGCTTGTCTAGTTTTCTCCATTCTTACAGCCAAAGAACTATGTCAGGTTTCAATGGACTGCTGTTGGCCTCTCTGCTCACTCTCTTTTTGCATAAGAGGACCCAGCATTGGCTCTTTAGCGTGACACAGTATGTCTTTGTCACCAGAACACAGCTGTGGTTTCCCAATTGCTTTTTCCATAACATTAAATATTTTTTATTGTGGTCTTACAGGCTCTCCCTCAGGGGATGAAAAATCCCCCTTTGCCAGTTGCTATCATCACCCATTTGCTTTGGCACACGTTGGCCTAGGAGGATAGACCAATTTGCCTTTGATCCATGCTCAAGCCAGACTTAGGCGGTGAACACCCACCAATTCTTCTTTCCCTCCTGGCTGGATTGGTTGGTGACATGCCTTTTCCATGTGACGTCTGTTAGGCTCCAGAATTTTAATCCTTAACAATAGACAGAAGACTTTGTTCTTCATGTACCCAGTCCCCACAAAGACACTCAGCTGAGTGCCTCTGAATATCTGCAGATGGCCCTAGTGTATATATTTTCCTATTGTGACTATTTATATGTGTTATTTATTCTCCTCAAACTCATTGTCACTTGGGAAAACTTCCAATTTCCTTGTAGCTTTCTGCTATTTTGATAATTTTGTGTTTAAGTGAAATATCAGAGTTCAGAGTTTAGAACTGGAAGCAGCTGTAGGGGTGAGGGGAAATTTGCCCTTTTCCCCAAAAGTTTGCTGAAAAATCAACTCACAATTAAGGCAGATTAATAAGAGAAAGGTTTATTTACCATGCTCATGGGTAGAATCACAGTGATTACTCAGTATCCCAATGGGATCCAGATATTTTTATACTCACCTTTTAGAGGGGAGGGGAAAAGATGAGGAGTATAGGTAATTTTGTTTAGGGGCAATAAACATTTGGTTGCTAGGAAGGATGAATAGATACCTGGGAGAATGAATAGATGGGGGAAGGGGAAACAGATTGACTTGTAAATTAACCAGAAAGACAGGTATTATATTTTAAATGATTTGGGCCAGGTCTGGTTTCATTCTTGATCCTCTTTCCTGCAATATATTGAGATAACAGGGAGAGGAAGGGAAGTCCATTGTTCTTTTGGTTTATGCAGATAGAGGGCAAGCCTCTTCCAAGGGTCTGTTAATCTCTAAGAGCCTTTAATTCAAAATATTCTTTATACCAACGAATCATATTTTGGGGTGAAATTTCCTGAGCTTCTTCACAGCTTTGAGTTTATGTAATCCAACTCTGTCTAATTTGTTCAATTCACAATGTAAATAATGTCATAATTATAAAAATCATATATTTTCAATTCAGGAAACTTTGAGCACAGAAAGGAGGAAACAAAAATGGAGGTCCTATGTGAATATATTTTGCATGTGAAGAGGATATGAATTTTGCGGAGCCAGGGGCAGAATGCTATGGTTTGAATGTGTCCCCACCAAAATTCAGGTGTTGAAACTTAATGGCCAATATGATGGTATTAAGAGATGGAGCTTTTAAAAAGTGATTAGGCCAGGAGGATTCATGAATGGGACTAAGGCCCTTACAAAAGAGGCTTCATGTAACATTCTGCCCGCTCTCTTGCTCTTCTGTCTTCTGCCATGTGAGGTCACCAAGAAGGCCCACACCAGACAAACACCTTGGTCTCTTAGACTTCCCATCCTCCAGAACTGTGAGAAAATAAATTTCGGTTCGTTATGAATTACTCAGTCTCAGGTATTATATTAATAGCAGCATAACAGAGGGAGCAGCCAGAGAAAGGGTAAAAATGTTTTCTTTTTTTTTAAAACCTCTCCCACTCTTTTTGGGAATTAAAACCTGCATCCCTGCATTAGGTTATACTTGTACTTGGGGCTACCCAGAATATCATGGTGTTAGGATTCCTTAAATGTTAGGCAATGTTTGGTTGAGCTCGTCTTGGAATTATTCCTGTGAATGCTTCTTCTCTTTAGGACACTCTGTCTCCAACGACTGGGGGCTATGCCGGTGGGTGAAATACGCTGGTAGCTATTCTCCTAGGAACACAATCCCACTGTTTTCTCTGCAGGTTGCCAGTCACCTGGGGTGCATCCCTGTTCTCATACCCTGGCTCCTGTGCCCGACCTGATTGCTCCAGTCCGCGGCAGATGCTTTTGCTGCCGAGGCTGGGCGTGGAGAGGTTGGTGAGGGGCAGACCGTCAGGTTGCTCCTGCTGGAGGGGCCTAATCAACCACATTAGCAGCTGCCCTGGGGCACTTTTACTCTCTCTCCTTCTTTTCTCAGCTAGAAGTTCGCTGGAGTCGCTCCCGCCTTCTGTGGCTGTCTTTTTTCTGGGTGTGTTGAGTTGTAGTTTCCCACTTCCCTTTAATCCCACTTGCCTTGTGTCTCTCGGGGCTTCCTCATAGATTTATGTGCCTGAGAACATCCCTTTTTGTTTTTCAGGGCTATTACAGAATTCAAACAAAATTCAAACATACTTTTCTATTCTGTCATTACCAGAGATTTTCAGCCAGAGGGAGAAGGCTGGAGCACGATCTAGCTCAGGGGTTGCCAACCTTTTCCTGTAAAGGGCCAAACAGTAAAGACTTCAAGCTTTGCAGGCCAGATGGTTTCTGTCGGGACTGCTCGACTCTGCCTTTGTGGCACAAAAGCAGCCAGAGAAGATACTGACGAATGAACTGGCTGCGCTCCCATCAGCCTGGTTTACAAAGCAGGACAGGATTTGACCGGAAGGCCCTGGTTTGCAGATACCTGACCTAGATCCCTTCCCTTCATGTAATAGATGAAGAGTCTGAGCCCAGAGGTGGTTGAGAGATTTGCCCAAAGTTACTGAGCTAGTGAGTGGAAGAGCTAGATCGATCCCCTCATCCGCTTACTCATCTGTTTCTGCAGGGTTAAAAAGACTCCTAAACATATCTCAGTTCTCCCAGACCCTCGGATACAGGGAAGTTACTTTCAACTTCCATTATTTTTTTGTTCTGTGACTTGAAGGCTAATGAAGTCCAGGCTAAGTCAACTAACTATGAAGCTCATGGGAAAATTGTAGAGCTGATAGAGCTTGGTTGGACTCTTGGCATTAGGATTGAGGAGTGTTCATATTTCAGCTTTTACTTTTGTGAGCTGTAGAGAAATTTGGCAGGATTAATGAAGCTTAAAGTATTTGAGCTCTTCAGAGGCAAGGTTCTAGTTAGACACAAATATTATTACTCAGTTTTAGTCAATATGGTCCACAAGGGATAGAATTTGATATCATACTGAAAGCCATTTCTCTTTTCATCTAGTCTTGGGGCAAAAGAAAAGGGATTAAGTTTAATATTTGGATTGAGTTTTGAGTCTGTGTTCTGCCACTTTTAGACTGTGTGACCTTGAAAATATTACTTGATTTGTCATCTGATTCATCCTAAAATTTGAATAATGATATCCATTTCTTAGGGTTGTCTGGAAGATTAAGTGAGATAATTATAATATATAAAAAGCAATTTATACATTGAAAAACATTGTAGTTCATCTGGATAAAAAAAATCTCAGAGTTACTTCATCTGGATAAAAAGATAAAATAAAAAAGAGAAACATTGTAAAAATAGAAGTTATTAGTATGTGGATTGATAATAGACGCCCTGACACAAATAGCAAATTAGTGCCAATTGCCGTGATTTGCTATTTGAAATGCAAAGATTAGGGGACTATGACTGAAACAGTACACACAGAACATGTTGACTAGCGCGTCTGTGCTGCATTTAGCAGGAAACTAAATGTTAATTTATTTCTGTTTAAATTTTATTGTTCCCAAGGGCTTTATTTCAAGTTAGTACATCTACTTTTAATCTTCTCACAATTATCTAGGAGAATAAATTAAACCTTCTTTCCACTGGAGGTATTTAAATGAAGTATCTCATTTAAAAATGCACCTGTATAAAATGTAGCATTACTCGCTTTAGATCTGAGGAATGAGATAGTGAAGTGAATTTCACGTTTGTTTAATAAAGTCATTCTTCATGCTATTTCTCTCATTCAAAAAGTGGCAGTAAAGCACTGTGGTCAGAGTGTGATCTCTGTATCGAGATCAGCTGGGCTTGAAGCCCATCTCTACCAGCTACCAGCTGTGTTACTTGGGCAAGTTACTTAACCTCTCTGCATCTCACTTTCCTCATCCGTAGAATTGGGACAATAGCAATCCATATCTTATAGGTTGTTTTAAGAGTTAAAGGTGCCAGTGCATATAAATTATTTAGAGTAGCACCTAGCACACAGTAGGGGCTCACTAAATATTAAATATTATTATTTACTGACAACATTATGCCAAGCCTGGCACTAAGAATCTAAGAGACCTGATCTGTGTGTCCGGAGAGCAAAACTAGTGAGCAGATGTGTGTGAGGTTGTCCCCACATACGAAGCAAGCAATCAATCCTCCAGCAGACACCAGCTGGGTGTCCTCTAATTCAATTCACTTCTGAGACTACCTGAGGACAGTGTCAGATCCCACAGGTCGAGGATGCAGTCCCAAAGGACCGTTCTCCACTTCAGATGCAAATCATAAGTCTGGGCCTCTGGAACTTCTCACCAATTGGCTATAAATCGGGGTTCCCGTAACCTCCTCCGAGTGTTCAGTTAATTTGCTAGAGCGGCTTACAAAACTCAGGGAAACACTTAACTTACATTGACCCATTTATTATAAAGGATATTACAGAGGATACAGATGACAGCAAGACGGAAGAGATTACACGCGCAGCATGGGAGAAGCCGCGTGGAGCTTCCGTGCCCCGTGCCACCCTCCACGAACCTCCGCGTGTTCCATGAAGTTCGCTGGAACTCTGTGACAAAGGATATTGCTAGAGACAATGAGAAATATTTTCTACTAATAAAGGGCTAATACGTCAGGAAGATATAACATTTATAAATTATTATACATACAATGACAGAGTATCAAAATACACGAAGCAACAAGATAGAATTGAAGGAAGAAATTGATGATTCAGCAATTATTGTTGGCGATGTCAATAGTCCTCTGAAAGTAATTCATAGAACTGCTAGAGAGAAAGTCAGTAAGAATTTAGAACACATGAAAATCATGGTCAAACAATGATTTTATGATGTGTATAGACTACCCAACAACAGTAAAATATACTTAAAATATTCTTGTAGTTGTGTGTGTGTAATAATTTTTGATTAAATACCGGACATTTTATACAAAAGAACAGTAGAGCCTAAGAGCAATAGGATTTATGTCTGGAAATGGGCATGTCTCATCTTAGTTTTTAATGTGGGGGCATTCAGCCAATCTAGTTTTTATTTAAGCTGAGTTTAAGTCTTATTGTTGCTGTAACTACTATTAATGTATCACAGTCTTCAAATCCCTTCAGCGGTGAATTGCTCCTACCTTGTACTTAGTGTGAATCGTAGGTTCCTGGAGGATTTTTCTCCATGTTCCAATTGACCCTTGGCTTTAAGTAGCCCTAAATGCTTGTGCCACAAAAGGCTCTCTCTATGCTCTTACCCTTACCACACTGGTCCACAGTGTGGTCCATGCCGTTTGGTTATTTGGTGGGAGGCTAAAGGTGGGAATGGGGAGAGGGCTCGATTCTCTTGGTCTAGTCTCATGTAGCCGGGCCCTGGATACCTGGGTCTCAGAAGTGGGGCTTTCTCAACATTCCTGTCCCCAATATGGCAGCCAAATCCCGTCTAGTATCCCTGGAGCATTTAGGGCAGGAGAGAGTTTCATCCTCTTCCCCCAGTGGTAGCTGACCTCTGTGTCAGTGCAGAAGCCTGGATGCTAGGGGTTTCCAGCATCAGCCAGTGATTGCTCTACTCTTCCTTCAGCTCAGTGTACCTCAGCTTCAGATCAGGGACACGTGGGTTGCCCTGTTTCTTCCCACCCCAACCCAGTGGTAGTTGCTGGCACTTGTTACTCAGTGCAAGGTTCGTGGTGGGGATAACGGAGTTCCCTGACTCTGCCTCAGAGTTTACCTTTGCCTGGGACTGGGGGAGGAAGGAAGGGTTTTTTGCACCTCCCCAGTGATATTGAGTTCTACCTCTGACCAGAGACAATGACTCTGCCTGGGCTGTGGAGGTAGGAGCACTTCTTGCCCTTCTCCCAAGGGCCCACACCCTTGGCTCTCACTTCAAGAAGGGTCTCTCTCCGTGAAAGGAAAGCGGGCAGGCTTAGTGTGCCTGTGGACTGCTGGGGGCAGGGGAGAAAGTACTTGTGAGGCAGTGCAGGCTGCCTTGTGTTGGGAGCAACAAGGGGTCTCTAAACCACCACTCTAGGCCACACTTGGCCTTTAAGAATTTGATAAAATTTTGTTTTCTTCTTACCCTCTTTTAAGGTGGTTGCCTCTTCATGCGGTGCTTTGCCAAAAGTGAAGCAGTTCATGCATCTGATCTCTCCTCATCTGGAATTTAGATCACCTGTTTGCTTTGATGCCTTAGCTCTCTGATAGTCCAAGGCAATCATGATTTTATTAATTATTTAGTTTTTTTCCCTGTTGCTAATGTGGAAGCCACATTCTTTTGTGGCTTTATACATCTTTTTTTTTTTTTTTTTGAGATAGAGTCTTGCTCTGTTGCCTGGGCTAGGGTGCCGTGGCCTCAGCCTAGCTCACAGCAACCTCCAACTCCTGGGCTCAAGCAATCCTCCTGCCTTAGCCTCTCGAGTAGCTGGGACTACAAGCATGCGCCACCATGCCCAGCTAATTTTTTTCTATTTTTAGTTGTCTGGCTAATTTCTTTTTTTTATTTTTAGTAGGGACGGGGTCTCACTCTTGCTCAGGTTGGTCTTGAACTCCTGACCTCAAGCAATCCTCCCGCCTCGGCTTCCCGGAGTGCTAGGATTACAGGCGTGAGCCACCATGCCCAGCCCAGCTTTATACATCTTAATGGAAGTGAATCAGGATCCTTCTTTTGTGTCTTTCACTTCCACTTTCTTCTTGAGTCTCCCGTTCCATCAATAGGTACCAACTCCTCACCCTCTTTGGGAGAAGATATCATTTGATTTCTATGCACCTAAAAAGAAACTGAAGCCATTAAGTTACCTTATCTCTCCTTCTTAAGGAATGAATGAAGAATTAAATCTTCTGAAAGTTATATTCTCATTCTAAAATTTTAGTGTTTCAATACTACCTGCCTAAATAATTATTTTTTAAAAAAGGGTCAGGAAAAAGGTAAAATGGCTGTAGATTTTGATGGACTTTTGCTTTGAGTTATTTCAGACTCTTACTAGTTTAATTAGACAAACTCGTATTATATAGAATATATGTTTTTTAAAATATTACAACTTTTTGCATGACTTAGATATATGCACTATAAGCATTTAGAAGAAAGTGGATGAAAAACATTGGAACAAACTGGTTTTGGCTAATAGATGAGATTTTATTTGATCTTAATATCTGATGACTTTAAAAATGAAATAATAAGCTTTGTTTTCCAATTTTTTAATTATTTTGGCATGCAACAATGAAGAGTAATCCAAGAAAAGTACATTGAGTGGGATGATGTAATGTGAAATGCCAACAAAACTAATGACTTAAGAATGGAAAAAATAGGAGACTGTTTTATAATTCAAATATTGAGAAAATAGCTTATTCATTTTCATTAAAGAGAAATGTTGGTGATTTTATTTCTCTTACTAAAAAATTGCTTAGTTTTAAAATTTGTATTTCATCTGGTAGTATAGGCTTGCTTAGCAGATAAAGCAAGCAGTTCACATGAACTTCTGACTCATTTCTGAAGCTTGAAATGTCTAGAGAAGTAATGATAAACCAACAAACCAACAGAAAATTTGCAAAAAAGAATCTTAGGAAGAAAACATTTGTTTTAAATGCTTACAGCAATTTGTAGATGTCCCAGGCACCAAAGCACAGAAAGGTAACTTTCTGTGTAAATAAGAGGATTTTATTCATTCATTCATTCTATATTTCTTTATTTAGTCTTACACAGACAAGCTTAATTCACAGACATGATAGCGGTGTTTCAGTGAGAAATGTAGCGCCTCATATTTTCAGAACACGGAGTTTGATAACTGAAACACAAAAGTATTGTTCAATACCTACTATGTGACTGGCAAGCTCTGTGCAAGATGCTGTGAATATAAGAACAAGATACAATATCTGCCTGGAAGTCCTCTATTTTTATTTAAAACCAACTCGTGAAAGCTCTCACTCTTCAGTTTTTATGCTGAAGCCAAATTATAGCTGCATAGAACTTAATCTGAGTGATGACTGACTACTTGAAGTTGAACTTTGAGGCGTTATTTAAATGTATAATAAACACAATCTTATTTTAAAAATTGTGTATCTCCTTTACTCCTTGGGTTTTATGGAATCATCCAATGCTTCTACCTACAATTCCTAGGATCCTGCTAGATGAGAATTCTTCTTGGGCTCTGGTTCAGTGTCACGGAAGGATGTGGTGAGGACTGCAGGCTCTCTCCCGACCTCTGGATTCCTTTGATTTTATTGATCGGCCAGCTTCTCTGTCTTCTGTGCTTGGTCCTTTTCTGCTATCCTTTCAAGGTTCTGCCTTGTCCCTCTTCTCTTACTCTATCTTCTCTTCCCAGGCAATGTCAACTGTGTCCACAGATTCAAAGGCTGTTTTTATATTGACAACTTCCAAAATATTTCTCATCCAGGGCTTTCTTCTGAACATCAATTTGCCTACTTGAGATTTCCACTTGGATGTATCATACTTAATTCAAATTTAATACTCCTCAAACGAGCTCTTGATCATCAGCTCAAGATGGCTTCTCCTCCTGTGTTCTCCCTAACGGTAAGTGATAGAACTGCCCACTCAGCAATTCATGCCAGAGACCTAGGAGTCATCTTTGCTTCTTTCTCTTCCTTCACCTCCATGACCTATTTTTATTACCACCTCCTAAATGTCCCTGGAATCCATCTACTTCTTTCCTTTCACAGTCACCATTCGAATCTAACTTGACATCATCTGTCACCTGCTTCTGTAATAGCTTTCTGTTGACTCCCTTATTGCTAATTTTGCTGCTGGAAATCAGTTGTCCTCACTGTGGCCAGAGTAATCAGTTGGAAATGAAAACATGATCTTATCTCATTTCCTTAGGATAAGATTCAAAGTTCTTTTGTGGTCAGCAGGTCCTACACATCTGGCCCCCTGCCCCAGTCTCTGGCCTCTCTCGTTACTTATTCCCTCACTTTCTATGTTCCAGCCATATTGGAATTTTCCAGGTCCCTGAGTTTTCATGTTCTTTTCCAGCCAAGTGCTTTTGAACATGCTGCTGCATATGGTTCCCCTTCTACTCATCATAAAATGCCTTTTATTTCTAGTCTTAAAATTCACTTCCCCTGGCAATCCTTCTCTGAGCCACCTGGGTGTGTGCCCCCATAGCATTCAGTGTCTCCCTTAGACTGAAGCTCTTTGAGGTCAGGGACTGTTTCTTTTCCATTGCTGTATGCTAAGTACCTAGCACAGTGCCTGTCATCAATAAATATCTGTGAATGAATTAAAAAATACAGGCAACCAGTTTGATTTGGATACAAATAATGTGAATGTTTAGGATTCATAGAATAATTTCCAACTTTACTATCCTGTAGATAGTCCATTTAATCACTCATATTCCCATGGCCCTCAGTAAGGGCTTAAATGCTTCCCCTGTATGCACTGTGTAAACCAAGTTTGTGTTAAGAATTTCCTAGCAGGAGACAAGCTTCTTGCTTAGACACGTGGCATGTTCTAGGTTCAGAGGGAAGAGCAGCATGATAAGAGAATTTCCAGACCCATGTGCCCCTCACATTTTTGAGTGAATGAGTCCCCAGCTCTAGCTACCCATATAAATGGGGTTCTGAGGTAACATTCGTTCTCAGACACACGATTGTGACGGAGACTTTCCCTTGCAGCGTTTTTAGAATTCATTTGTTCTTCTCAGGGAGTTGAGACTGTCTCAATGTGTCTCAGCTTCAGTAACGCTTGTGATTCATTCTAAGGGAATACAACGAGTACAATGAGGCAATTTTCTGAGAAGTTATTATGGCATAATAATAACAAAAAGTAATAATACTGGATTCTAGGATTTATTGAATGATTATTGTGTTTCAGGAACTGTCTAATCACTTTACCCTTAATAACTCATCTGATTCTTATCTAATCATATAAGATAGGTACCATAATTAACTCCATTTTCACATGAGGAAACTGAGGTTAAATAACTGGCCTAGGGTCATATGGCAGTTATTTAGAGTAGCCTGGATTTAAATAATCTTTTGGGAAATAATCTTAAGAGGAGTCTTAGACCATAGAACAGTGAAAGATCTACCAGACTCCTTACTGTGTATTGCCCCTGGCCCATCTCCCCATCCCGGGCTGGGCCAGCCTCTCCTTATGCTCTGAGCTCCTGATCTCTGTCCCATCCTTCCTCTCAACACCCATGTCTTGGATTTATAAACTGCACATTTCAGGGGGAAAGTAAGAAAGCTCTGGCCCTGGGGTAGGCCATGCGATTTAAGCATGAATTTACTTTTGAAGGCTTTTATCCCTTTAGAAGATTAAAATGGATTTGTTGGAGCAGAAGGGGATTGGAGGCTTAGCATTTCGAGGACTGAAGGAAGGAATGTCTATCCAGGAGAGGTGTGAGGATTCCCGCAGCTAGGAATGGAGAGACGATGGGGGTCTTTGAGTGCTTAGTACCTCTGAAGTGGGGAGGAATGGTGCTTACGTAGTGGGTTCATGGAAAGGTGTGATCTTTAGAGTGGAGGCAAATGTCCCCAAGGCCAAACTTGGCCTGGAGGCAGTAGAGCCGATGGGAGAGCCACCCACATTTAAATGAATCCTGGTTTTGGCCAGAAGCTTAGCACTGATGACCACACGGGCTGAGGAACAGGCCCTTCCTTGTGACCCAGGATCCCATATAAACTCTGGGTTGTCCATTGGTTCACGGTGTGTGGAGAAAGACCTGAAAGTTGGCTGATATGTTTGCCTTCCAGCCCATCTTGGTGGGTTGGACAATTTAGTTGTATCTACACATTTACAATAAAGAAATGTGACATTATTTGCATCCTGAGTGCCTTGGATCAATCGGCATGCTCTTGTTCCAGTAGGCCTTAGATACTTTCCAGCTTGCAAATTAGCCCAGATGAAAGATGGAAGAGTGGCTCGCTGGCAACTGCTGAATAATCTTACATAATCAGAAAAGAAGACCTTGTAAAATCATCCTGGGAATGCATTCTCTGAAGAATAAGACTTTTGGTAGCAGTTATATGTCTAGACTCTAGAGTTATTGCTCAAGGTAACACTATTTTTTCAAAGTGAGTAGTTACTAAATTTAGTTCAAAATACTTAATATCAGTTGGGAATAAAGTGAGAAAATACAACCTGTGAATTTACCTTTATTACGACAGAATGTGATATGAACAGCTGTGAAATCTTATTTTTATTTAGCTTTATCTAGCCCACATGTGATTTCTATCAACCTGAGAAGGCTCTCAGTGTAATTTTCTTGAGTTGAATTATCTTAGATCAATGACAGCTGTACCTTTTAAAAGATGTCTAAGGACAGTCAAGAATCATTCAGTTGAACATGTTAAAAAAAGACATACTTTTATTTCGCAAGGGATACTTAAATAATAAATGGATTTTTAGAAGCTTACCTGAGCTTTTGCGTTTTATCAGTTGAATCTCTTTATGTAAATGTAAAGTCTTTAAAATATTTTTATTTATTTATTTTTTTTTATTTCAGTATATTATAGGGGTACAGATGTCTAGGTTACGTATGTTGCCCTTGCCCCCCCTTCCCCCCAAGTCCCAGTTTCAAGCGTGTCCATCTCTCGGATGGTGCATATTGCACTCTTTGTGTATGCATATACCCATCTCCTCCTGCCCCTGGGCCCGCCCCCGGGCCCCCCCCCCCCCGCCCCCCAACCACAAGATTGTTTTGTGTTTTGTGGGGGGGGGTGGGGGGGGGGGTGGTGGGAGGCGGGGACGGGTATATGCATACACAAAGAGTGCAATGCGCACCACCTGAAGGATGGACATACTTGAAACTCGGACTTGAGGGGGACAGGGGGGCACGGGCAACATACGTAACCTAAACATCTGTACCCCCATAATATGCTGAAATAAAAAAAAAAGAGCATAGCTCTTTCTCTGTATGATACTACAATGGGGGATACATTTGTCAGAATCCACAGAACGTACAACGCCCAGCGCAAACCCCAGTGTAAACTGCAGACTGTAGCTGATAATGATGTGTCGATGAAGGTTCATCAGTTGTAACAAATGGAGCACTCTGGTGGTGGGGGAGGTCGTGTGTGTGTGTGTGTGTGTGTGTGTGTGTGTGTGCGTGCGCGCGCGTAGACAGGAGATATATGAGAACTCATTGTACGTTCTGCTCAATTTTGCTGTGAACCTAGAACTACTCTTAAAGATAAGGTTTATTAATTTTAAAAAAAGCTAAGCAATATGCTATTTCTAAAATGAAACCCATTAATGTATAGTTTTTCATCTAGGAATGTGTTTAAATACTTACAAACATTAGATAGCTTATGTTGTCTAAAATTGTCAGAGCATTCTGCCTGCACATTCCTTACATTTTTCATGACAATAACCCGCCCAGTTTGAAAGGTAGGTCCCTGCAGCCTGTACAGTGTCTGTCATTTCAAGGCTTGGAAGGGAACCCAGATGAACTCCTCCCAGATTTCTGCCTTTTGTAGATTATTTTCCTCTGACCACTCTAATTTGCTGGCAGCGTCTTCTGAATCCACCTAAACTGAAGTGGCCCTAGACTCTCCCCTTTCTCACTTTTAGTTACCCACATGTCGGATCACATTCTTTGTGCATTGCCTGGGGCCGCCTAAAATCCCAGGCAGACTGCCTTGGCCTTTCTGTACATTCCCGAGACACCTCCTCCGTGCCGAACCTGCTGAGAAAAAAACCTCATAATGTTATTAAATCACAACTGGGGAGACAAATATAGACATACTCCATTTTATTACACTTTATTGTACTTCGCAGGTATTGTGTTTTTTACAAATTGAAGATTTGTGCCCACCCTGTATCTACTTGTGCCATTTTTTCAACATCATGTACTCACTCCCTGCCTCTGTGTCACATTTTGGTAATTCTTGCAATATTTCAAACTTTTAAATTATTATATCAGTTATAGTGACCTGTAATCAGTGATCTTTGCTACTACTATTGCAATTGTTTTGGGGTGCCATGAACCACATCCATATACGGCAGCGAATTTGATCAATATCGTTTGATGTTGAACAGCACTGCTGCTCTGTTTCACTGACTAGCTGTTACCCCACCTTCCTCCCTCTCCTTGGCCTTCCTATTCACTGAGACACAATAGGATTGAAATTAGGTCAATTAATAACTCTGTGATGGCCTCTCAGAGTTCAAGTGAAAAGAAGTGTCATACGTCTCTCATTTAAAATCAAAAGCTAGAAATGATTAAGCCTAGTAAGGAAGGCATGTCGAAAGCTGAGATAAGCTGAAAGCCAGGCCTCTTGTGCCAGTGAGCCAAGTTGTGAATCCAAAGGAAAAGTTCTTGAAGGAAATTTACAGTGCTACTCCAGTAAATATATGAATGATTAGAAAGCAAAACAGCCTTATTCTTGATATGAAGAAAGTTTTAGTAGTCTCCACAGAAGATCAAATCAGTCACAACATTCCCTTAAACCAAAGCCTACTCCAAAGCAAGACCCTGACTCTCTTCAGTTCCATGCAGGCTGAGAGAGGTGAGGAAGCTGCAGAAGAAAAGTTCGAAGCTAGCAGAGGTTGGTTCAGGAGGTTGAAGGAAAGAAGTTGTCTCTATAATGTAAAAATGCCAAGGTGAAGCAGCAAGTGTTGATGTAGAAGCTGGCGCAAGTTATCCAGAAGATCACTGATGAAAGTGGATACGCTAAACAACAGATTTTCAGTGCAGATGAAACAGCCTTCAATTGAGAGAAGATGCCATCTAAGACTTTCCTAGCTAGAAAGGAGAAGTAAATGCCTGGCTTTAAAGCCTTAAAGGACAGACTGACTCTCTTGTTAGGGATTAATGCAGCTGGTGACATTTGGTTGAAGCCTGGGCTCATTTGCCATTCTGAAAATTTTAGAGCCCTTAAGAATGATGCTAAATCTACTCTGCCTGTGCTCTATTAATAGAACAACAAAGCCTGGATGACAGTACATCTACTTATAGCAATGGTTTACTGACTATTTTAAGCCCACTGTTGAGACCTACTGCTCAGAAAAGAAGATTCCTTTTGAAATATTACTGTTCACTGAAAATGCGCCTAGTCACCCAAGAACTCTGGTAAAGAGATATATAAGGAAATGAGTGTTATTTTCCTGCCTGCTAACACAATATCCATTTTGCAGTCCATGGATCAAGGGGTAATTTTGACTTTGAAGTCTTATTATTTAAGAAATACATTATGTAAATCTATAGCTGCCATGAATCGCAATCCCTCTGATGGATCTGAGCCAAGTAAGTTAAAAACCTTCTGGAAAGGATTCACCATTCTAGATGCCATGAAGAACATTGGTGATTCATGAGAGGAGGTCAAAATATGCACATTAACAGGAGTTTGAGAAAAGTTGACTCCCACCCTCATGGATGACTTTGAGGGATTCAAGATTTCTTGGGAGAAGTCTCTGCAGATGTTTTAGAAATAGTAAGTAAACAAGAATTAGCAGTGGAGTCCAAAGATGTGACTAAATTGCTGCAATCTCATGATCAGACATGAATGGATGAGGAGTTTCTTTGTATGGATAAGTAAAGAAAGTGGTTTCTTGAGATGGAATCTACTCCTGGTGAAGATTCTGTGAACATTGTTGAAATAACAACAAAGGATTAAATTAACATAGTTAATAAAGCAGCAGCAGAGTTTGAGAAAATTGACTCCAGTTTTGAAGACATTCTACTGTGAGTAAAATGCTATCAAACAGCACTGCATTCTACAGAGAAATCTTTTACAAAAGCAAGAGTCAATCTATGTGACAAACTTTATTGTTACGTTAAGAAATTGCCACAACCATCTCAGATTTCAGCAGCCACCAACATCATGGCAAGACACTCCACCAGAAAAAAAGTATAACTTGCTGAAGGTTTAGATGATTGTTAGCATTTTTTAACAATAAAGTATGTTTTAATTAAGGTATTTACATTGGTTCTTTAGACATAATTTTATTGCACACTTAATAAACTTACAGTGGAAACATAACTCTTATAGGCGCTGAGAAACTGAGATTTCTATGTGACTTGCTTTGTTTCAATATTTGCTTTATTGCTGTGGTCTAGAACTGAACCCATATCTCCTAGGTATAACTGTATGCTGCCTAAAAAGTATGGAATACATTCCAACTGAGGTGTTAATTAATTTTAGATTACATGCTCTTGTAGAAGATAACCTGGTCATAGACTCCCATTCTTCAGAAAAATTAAAGAGATGACTTTATGTTGCTTAAAAATAGTGTTCACCCCCTCAAGATATATTAATACATATATGTACACATGTATGTAAATATAAAAATAAAATATAAATTGCATGTGTGTATACATAATTTTATACATATTTATATGTGAACAATGTATAATGCCTGCCCAGTAAGACTACTTGAAAAATAATACATAGTGTGAATCAGATATAATGCCTTTTGTTACTATAAAGAATTGCCCTTTTTAAACAGATAGTATCTCGTGGAAATATTCACTTATCCTAAGAACTTCTTGAAACAGTAGTGAAATTCCAGGTCCATTTATAAAATTAATACTACCATCTAAGCAGAATACTAATGGTTTTAATGAAGATGTAGTGTCTTGCAAACAAATAATTAGTTTTGCACATGAAAGGATAAATACAATCCTAATTAAAAAATCTCTAATTTTTCTAGGAGCTCTACACAAAGTAATTGCACACAATGTGTAATACAGTGTATGTTTTATTTTGAATTAATGGAGTTGTAAACCTGAGATGATCAGAGCTCTTAAGTTATTTTTTTGAACACCACACCCAAAACATCTGGAATAGTACTATAGACCCATAAGAGTTGGGTAATTATATTGCATTGTACAAACTAGTTAGGCCATATCTAAACTACGTGATTTAGAATTTGAGCTACCTGTATTACTTAAGCGAATCATTTCACAGTTGACTTCATCTCTCAGAGTTTTTCATGAAAATGACCAAAACCACAAACTCAACCCATGTCGCAGACCAAGGTTTCTCAACAGTAGCACGGTCGACACAGGACTGGGTCATTCTTTTCTACGGAGGCCGTCCTTGGCAATATAGAATGGACAGGAGCATCTCTGGCCTCTACCCTTAGATGCCAGAAGCATCCGTCAGTGAAGACAATCAGAAATGTGTCCAGACATTGTCAAATGTCAAATGCTCTCCCCAGGGTGGAACAAAACCACCCTTATTTGAGAACCACTTCCATAGAAGATGTGGGTTGTATTGTATATCCATTGTGATATTTAATATTATTAAATAGGAATGAGCAAAGCAATTGAAAAAACAAAATCAAACAAAACTTTGAATTCAAAAAAGAACCAAGGAAATGCTAATAACCATCTAAATAATGGAATTACTTAAACCATGTAGTTAGTGCAGTTGGCATTACAGAAACCTTTCATTAAGTGAGCCTCACACCTTAAACAACACTGGACTGAAAAACGAGTTTTCAGTGGCTGCTGTTGGATAAAATATAAAGGGAATTGTGGAGAAAATAGCAGATGCATGGAGCCTTATAGGCTTTACTAAGAACGCATATCCACCAGCCTTTCCTTTTCAATAATCTGACAGTGTGAAAATGCACTGTTTTAAAAAGTACCGTTTACAATCTACATAAAGGTTGGAAAGTACGTGTTTTGAGAAACTGCATTAGCTTTTGGAACCACTAATACAAATGGATTGTTACAAATGCAGGTTCACTGCCTGAAAATGGAATGTAATGAGGTCTTGTGAAATATGGATTTTAAATATTAGATGTGGGATATTTCCTGTCATGTGTTGAAAGAGCTTTGTTGCCTAAATTATGTAGAATGGGAATAGGCACTATAATATCACTTTCTGAGGAAAGTCATATTAGCTCTGAAGAAAAGGTAGCATTGTTCTGCTTTTAAAAGAAAAATCCATTTTAGATAATTTAATCTTGTTCTAATGTTTAGTTTCCATCCTATTCTTTCTTCAATATATGTTTAAGCTATTTGTTGCAAGTTTAATGTCTCAAGTAACATTGAAGGATTTCTTGGAGACAAGACTCATTAGCTATATATAAAATATGTACATTCTGCTCAGAACTATTCAGAAGGTGTTTTAAGAAAAAAATATTAAAACCACTTAGTCTGACATTAATATTAATTTACTTAATGGTTATAAAAATATGCCACAATTTTTCATAGCATATACAAAGTACATAAAAGGTATTAATAACAGTGGTTTTTACAGAAGGTAAGAATGCAAGAGTAGAATAGGTTACATCATTTCTTTGATGTCAGCATTTATAAGGAACACTAATTGATTACTGAAATGCTTAAGTATCTAGTGAGGTTATGTAATTATTGAACTAGAACAAAAATTGTTATACAGTTCAATTAAATACAGTGTTTATTATGTTATGGATACTTTTATGCATAAAACTAATAAGCTATGGAAAATAAAATGCAATAGGTGACCTATATCATACTACTATCTTTAAGTATAACCTTATATTTTTATGTCAACTTGTATGATATCTTTATTCTATGACAATAAATCAGCCTGAAGCAATATTAGTGGATATGATATTATGTAGTATTTTATGACTGGGTGACATTTTCTATATGAATTGAGAAGAGTTCAATAGCACTTTGCATTTTTAGAAAACTCCTCTTGCAGTTTTGTGTGCTATCTTTTAATACTGTACTATTATAGCTGCTCCCCTAAGTAATCTGAAAGAACTTTAACATTAGCCAAATAGAAACATTGCAAAAGAAAAAATATTTTGTATACACACAATAAATAAATATGCACATTGCTAAAAAAAAACATGTTTATACACATATCCTTACATACACATGGGATGGTCTACAAAGTTTTCATTTATTTGTTGATTTCATTTTTTTTTTTATCTCTTTACTCTTGTATCATCTCATATTTAAGGTATGGCTGCATTTACATATATAGAGATAGAAACTAATGTCTACGTGTAATTTTCCATATTAAAGACCTTTTCACAGATCTGTTAGGGCACATTGAGTCTGATTCTTTGTACTACTTTCCACCTATTGATCTTTCCAATTAATGATGGAAACAGTCAAATCAACTTGCCATGAGGGGGAAGTACCATAGTTTCCAGCATGTAGCCCGGGGTTTATATATACGGTGCTTTACAATTTACAAATGCTTTTGCACATTTCATTTGAAACTGACATAACTGCCTAAGGAGAGTACAATTTTTGCTCTAGTCCCCAAGAGCAGTCTGCCAGGAAGTGTCAGAACCAGAACTCCTATCTGGGTCTTTTTATTTCAAACCCACTCTGTGATAGAATCTCTCTTCACTTCTGTCCTGTTCTGCCTCACCTGTAAGGGAACAAGAGCCCTGAATTTTCCACAAACAACATGGGAAAGGGAAGGAACGAACTGCACTCTGTCTGCCAGTCCGGTTGGCATTTCCTCAGCATGCCAGGACAGATTCAGAGCAAGGTGTTCACTAGCAGCTGGGTGTTGGCGTGAAAGAACAAACCAGCGTGATCTGGAACAGCGTGAGCACAAGCTGCCTTCTGGAACAGACTACCAGAATCAGTGAGGAGATCGAGTACTTGACTGCTTGGTGCCATGAAGCTTTTAGCTATTGTCTAAGCTTTCATAAAATGAACTGCTTTCCAAATTATTCAAACTAGAGTGACTAAAGAAAATTTAGTCCCCGTTGAACAGGAAGACGTGGAAAATGGAGGTGTGATCTGGTTTAGAGAAGCTTGTGTCCGGTACCCCTGGAGGATCAGTTATTTTCATGGACAGAAATTGATTTGGAAGTGAAAACACATGGAATAAATGTCACTGCAGCATAATGGAGTAGCAGAGATAGCTGAAATACTTCGCGTTGTCACATATTGCACCAAATTTATTCAATCGTTCATTTAATGTCATTGAGTAAATAAAATGTGCTGGGCATATACTAAATGCTGGGGATAGAAGGATAAATAGGACACTCCTGCCCTCGAAATGCTCACAGTCCAATGTAGGAAAGAGGCAGGGAACCAATGACAGTACAAAGAGATACGGGCTGTGATAAACAGAGATGCTGTGGAGAATTTACGCAGGCGCAGAGAAGGGACTCAAATCATCCATGATGTCACCGCAGGCTTACCGTCTGGTAGGAAGATTCTCCTTGGCTGGGAGAGTCCAAGTTTATGCCTGTTGTTCAATCATAATTAGCAATATTACCTCCTTGCACTCTCAGAAGAGGATAAATTCTATGATCATTTTATTAGGAATAAACAGGGAGATACATGACAGGAAGTGGGAAATGGAGAAGTATTCGGGGCAGATGAGGTGATGGGAAGGTATAGAGGCAGGGATTATCTGGCCATATGAAAAATCGCTAAGCAAGGATGAATTGTAGAGTGACAAGGAAAAGCAGAGAGGTAGACACAGACAGCAGTGGTGTTAGAAATATATGACACTTCTCTGGGACTCAGTTTCCTTATTGGTAAGAGGAAATGCATACTGCTTGCCTCACATGGTGGCGGTGAGGATTAAATGAGTCAGTGTATGTGCGCACCTGGCACAGAATGAGGTGCGAAATGAGCATTTGTAGAATGAATGAATGAATGAATGAATGACGAAATGAGTGAATGAATCATCACCACCTTTTTATCTAGGAGTGTGGTGATTATCATTTAATTTTAATGACCTAGCAAGACCACACTAGGTGGTTCATGCCTGCCAGCCTCATGCAGTGATACACTCTTCTCCCAGGTTTTCAGCAAAAGAGCATCATATGGTGCCATTCTAGAAAGTAAGACAAAAGAAGCCAAGGCTTTGAGTAGAAGCAGGCAAGCTTTCTTCAGCAATAAGTCTTCCAGGTTCAGCTCCAACATGTTTCTGGCAACACATCACATTATAAAATGGACACTGTCAAAGAGGAGGATGAAGTATTTAGGAAAATGCTACCAGAAAAAATAAAATAATCAAACAGGAGTGGGAGAATGATCTAGGGGGATTAGATAGAGCTACTGTAAACAAAAGAAACTTTGAAACTGAAACTCTAAAATACATGGAATGAATATGTCTTGAGAAGGGAACAACTTATGCATGAAGCCTTAAGTTAAAACAAGGAAAATTATGCCACAATATTTATAAAAATATGGATAAATCAGCAGGAAAAGTCACATGATATCATGGGTTTAATATCAAAGGAGACTAGACAAGAATGGATATAACTATATAGTACTTTTAACTGATCAACACATAAGTGCACATATAAGAATAACATTTACTGGATGTCGGGCAGGGGGGAGGGGGAAGAGGGAGGAGGGGACAGGTATATACGAAGAGTGCAATGCGCACCATCTGGGGGATGGACACGCTTGAAGCTTGGACTTGGTGGGAGGGGGCAAGGGCAACATATGTAACCTAAACATCTGTACCCCCATAATACGCTGAAATAAAAAAAAAGAATGAATATAACTGTATAGTATTTGAAGATGTTAAAGACAAATAAAACATTATGTTGCTTTGGATGTAACAATGGATTAAATGACTTCTCGAAATCTTCAAAATGAAAAATATATGCTAACACAGCTTTGCTCCCTTTCACAATGGACAAATCCATACTCATACTCAATGACTTGAAGGAGGTTTTTTTTTTCTGCTATTTAATCCAGCTCTTTTAAAATGGCATCATGTTTTCATTTAGGAAAAAGAAACTCTGGAATACGAAAAAAATAAATGTCAAATATCTCTAAAAGAAATTTGAGTAACTGTAGATCTAGGCTGACCCTGTTGTGTTTCTAATTGGTCAGGTTGGTCCCGAATATACCAAAATACCTTTCAACACCTGTCTTACCACTGGGAGATTTTAATTACCAAAAGTCTATTTCTGTAACGTAATTGTTATACTTAGTCACAATGTAATTTGTCTGAGTAATAATAATAGGGAAGTGAGAATCTCCATCTTAATAACCCCGTAACTTCTTATTTGTATTTTTATTTGGTACTACCAATTTTAATGTCAAAATTATTCAAGAATTGTTGGTCCTCAGTCTTTTTAAAAGTTACATCTCTTTTCAGCCAACTCAATGGTTACCTAAATATAGCTTCTCTGTTACTCTTTTTCATACATCTGTCATTCAATTCCCATAACCTTTTCAATGCCCTGAACTTCTTCTAAACTTATATTTTTCTTGTTTTGAAGTTCCCAGAACTGAGCATACTCTTTCAAGCCAGACGTGTGTAGAAAAATATTCTCATCTTTTCTCCACATGTCTGTCAGATACTGAAAAATGTTCACTGGGCTTAAAAAGAAATACCAGCAATAAAAGGGCCAACCTCCCAAAGTAATTACTTTCATACTTTTCATTCTACATCTAGGTAGAATTTAGGTGCTGTGGTACATGAGGTGAGAGCTGGTACGAATGGAAATAAGTGCGTTTAGGCAGCAAGTTTGAATGCACTTCTCAAATTGTTCCCTTCACACTGGATTCAGAAAAATTTGTCTAAAACATGACAAGTCACAGGAATGTTCTGAACCGATCATTTGAAACAGCACTGGGTTTCGACTATAATGGTATATGGTCTTACGGTTTTAAGTTTTATGTAATTTTAGAAATTACTTGGGAATTTAAAAAAAAATAAAATAAAATCAGGCCCCTGCATGGAATTAGAAGTCTTTCCTTCTCATTTTCTGGTATCAGACACCCTGTGGAGACTTTTTAGTAAAAACCATATTTTGATTCATTAAACTTATTGCCATTAAATTCCACCAGAATGTTTTTTTAGTTGAGCTCTCATCCACACATTCTTTTCTTTCTTAAATAATACATACTGAAAATGGATTGCTTGATGTTGAAAGCTGGGGCTTAATGAAGTTTCCTAGAAACTTGCATTGTTTTTCTTTCAAATGGAGTATTGCTTTCGTGATATAGGAAATTCTTGTTTCTTCTCTCTATTACCGTTTCATAAGTTTCTGTCTTTGCATAGGAATTTAAAATAGAATTAATGTCTTAAAAATAATGTAATGAAAGCAGAACAAAGGTGGGATGAGATAAGTGTAGCATTGTGCTTAAGAGTGCTGTCACTTAGTAGCAGGTGCCATTGGGCACTGTCTTGGTCCATGTTCCCCGGAAAGCAGTGTCTGCAGTGAAAGCTCGCACGTCCGTGCTGGGAGTGCAAGCCCGGGGAAACTAGAGTGAGGGGGAAGAAAAAAGAGGGGGAGACAGGGAGAACAAAACATAAAGAGTATGTTTCCAAGCAGCCACAGCTTTGCAAGAAATCATCTCTGGTTGGTGGACACAAGGAACATCTCCAGAGTTGCCACAGGGGAAACCCAGACCAGTCCTCTCCATGGGACAGTAAGTGATTGTCCCATATTCTCAGAGCGTGTTATCTAGCCCGTCTGCACAGATGCTGAGGAAGGCAAAACTTGCTCAGCTGTGGCTCAGCTGCAGAGCTTCTTTATATAAATTGGTGCTGTGCTTGAGGACACCTTGATACCTTGATCTACAGCTGTGGTGGTAACAGAAGGGGTTCCCTTGGGGGCTATATGACCATAGGAATGGTGTTACCTGTGCAAGCCAAACAAAGATCAGTGGCCAAGGCCTGATGGTCAGGCAGGCTGAGCAGATCTGGGGAGCATGTCATGGGATTCATCACAGACAAGTTATTTAACTGCTTTGTGTCTCAGTTTTGTCATCCATAATACAAGAGTAATGATAGTCATCCATCATATTATAAGGCTGTTACAAAACTTAAATGGCTTAATACATTTAATGGAATTAGAAGGTGCCGCCAAAGGAAGAAGTTCAGACTGGCTTGGACCATTATGGCATCCTGATCTCACTTGTGAAACTTACTAGGTGATTACTTAAAAGAATGCAGCACAATTCACTATTGCAAAGATGTGGAAACAATCCCAGTGCCCGTCAATTCATGAGTGGATTATTAAAATTTAGTGTATGAATACAATGGAATATTACTCAATTATTAGAAATGACAGTGATCTTGCACCTCTTATATTTTCCTGGATTGAACTTAAGCCCATTATCCAAGTGAGGTATCACAAGATCGGAAGGATGGGCTCCACTTGTACTCGCCATCAAATTGGTACTAACTGATGAACACTAGGGTGCTCACATGGCAGTAATATTCTCCAGGGATTAGGGGGATGGGCGGGGGGTAAACCTGCAACTAAAGGACACGGTGACATTGTAGAGGGGAAAGGCACGCCTCTAACCCTCGCTTGAGGGAGGCAAAGACATAAAATGTAACCATAATGTCTGTACCCTCATAATACCCTGAAATAAAAAAAAGGAAACTAAAAAAATAAATAAATAAAGCTAGCATGTTATTTATATAAATAAAAAAATAAATAAAAGAATGCAGTGTTCATTTGAATTAATAAGTTTAGCGCATTTGTTTAAAAACCAAAAAAAAAAAAATCTAAAACAAAAACACAACAATGGGAAACATTGCATTGTGGCCTCACCCTTAACAGCAGAGGGAAACTGCTCTCCTTGAGATGTATGCCATTGAGCCACACTGTAGGATGGCATTTACAAGCACAGGTTTAGGATAAATGCACAGCAGCATTATTACTGAAAAGTTCAGTTCTCACAGGTAACAAAGGGAACATGATAAGCAGTTCTTCCTCAAATAAATGTATCATTAGGACAAAAATGAGAATATAATTCAGTCCCAGAGCAAAGTCCAGGTTCTAAGCTGTGGGTCTAGTATTCTCTCCTTCTCTTCCCTGCCCAGGGCCAAGTCTTCCAAGCAGCCGTGCTGTGCTTCGGGCCGTTCTTGCTCTCCATAGTGTTCAGACCTGCAGTGAGCATTTACCGCTCAAGTTCAAGTGACAGGAGCCCCACCGAAAGGGACTGCTCTTCCCTAGGTCAGCTCCGTGTCCTCCTGGGTTGGAACACACACCTATGCAAAGCACTAGCAGAGTAACTCCGCTTTCTTTTCTTTGGGGGTTGATATCCTCGGCTATCCTGATCTCTTCCTTTCAGCTTGAGCCACTTCTCCAGGGCCCACTGTGCTCAGATCCAGCTTCATTCAGCAGGGCCCAGCGTGGAGGCAGGCGGACTTAAGACTATCTTGCATCAACAGGTTCAGCCTTGACACTGGCAGATAAACAGCCAAATATTCCCTCTGCAGTGCCTCCTGACCTTTTCTTGAGAATGCTGAGGATGTAGAGTAAGTGGGGGAGTCAGTCTTGCTCGGTTATTGCTGCACATGCGAACAGGGTTATAATTGTGCTCAAGCACACATTTCACCCTTCATGTTATGCTTCACTTTCAAATGCTTTGCTCTGTATGAAGCAGCAAAGTTCTTTGACTTCATTAAGTTATTTCTTCCATTAAAAGAAAAAAATGGATGACTTGTAATCTTACATTGGGCCAAGCAATACAAAAATGGAAATTTTATTTTGAGGGTATTGCCCTCTCTTACAATGATTTATTATAATGCATCTTCTAAGGAATGTCAAATTAACTCCCTGTGATAAACATTTCCATTTTTAGCTCTTTTTTAAAAAAATCAAAGTATCAAATATTCCTTCAGAAAACACTCAGAAATGTAAGGTTTTTCCCTTTATAGGCAGTACAATGTGGTACTGTTTCATGAATTCCATGAGGTTCCCCGCCCCCCTCAGCAGCAGTTTTCTGGTTTTCTTTTAATGTTTTCCTTAAAAAGATCCCATTTTGTATACTAGAGCCAATGATTGATTTATACTTCAATTCTATCTTTGGTTTTTCTTGTTTTAGTGGTTTTGGTAGCCTAATATCACCCAGTTTTGCTCGTCATTCACTATGTTCAGATGGTGCTAGATTTTTGCTTCCAGTTTTTAAATAGAAGAAATAATAACTACCTAGTCTGAAAGCTCTTTGGGATTATGGGTTTGGTTAATATCCTCTAAAAACAATCTCAAAAAACTGTACTAGAAGATTATAAATGACTTTTTATATGATTGCATCCCCTGGTGCTTTGAAATAAAAACACAATAAAGAGTCTAAAAGCACTTGGTCAGAAAGGCTAATCCTGGTTGATGCCATTTACATTTAGATTTAAATAAGTCAGTCTATTTATTCTTCCAAACTTTACTTCAGGTTTTAAATTAAAAATACATGGAAATTAAAGTCCTAGTAAGCTTAGATATATTTTGAAAAGTTTTGATACCTAAATTCAGTTGAGTTCTCTACATAGTTACTGTGATGAACATAAGAAGGAAGGAAATGCAATTAGTTAATATTTAATGAAACAATTCTATTGTAACAATTATTAATAATGATCATCTGTCATCTAATATGGGGTTCCCGTAGAGTAAGGTGGGGTCCTTAGAGCATAATCATGCAAATGCTATACCTTCGGATGTGTGGAGCACGCAGACACCCCTATGCAAAGAGTCAGAAAACCTGATCCCACTTTTTATGGAGATGGAGTTCAGCGCAATGGCTGTATGCGGCGTCTGACCCCCACTCTCCATGCGTGATGGAGCACAAGGCAGTACGTCATGGTGAGAAACTCTTCTACCGGGAATCCAGACCTTGGTTCTGTTCCCAGATGGACCTCATAATCAATAACAAATCTATGTCTTCAATCTTGACATAGGGATTCAGATGTGATGTCTTCATGGATCTTTCCAAAACCAAGATTCTAGGACTGTGAGCTGTAATTCTACTTCAAATGACAAATGGCTATTGGCCTGTGACATGGGGTGCATTCTAAGATTTTAAGATCAGCAGGAGGCCTGTGGAGACCCCGGGAACCAGCTCCTGGACAGGTGTGGTTGGATGGAGCTGCGAAAGTGCAAGGACGGTACTGACCCGACGCAGGTCAGGAGGGCGACCCGTGCTGGGGCCTTGGCGTCCTCTTCTCCGCTGGGCCCAGGGATGTGTCCAACCACAATCCTTCAACCACAAGGGGAACAGCTAGGCCTGTTCTGACACGCCTGTATTTTTACTTGGCAACTCAAAATTCTTCAGAAAGGGAGCATGCATTTATTTGTAGCCAGATCTCTTGATTCCTGGCCCATATATAGGTTTTATATTAAATGAAATCTTATTAAATAAAAACCTTGAGGAAGAACTGAATCTGGCATTTGAGTCGTGGTGTCCTGGCCATTTCTGTCCTTTCTGTTCTTTGTTTACTTTTCCTTTAAGGGCTCCTGCTCCGGTATCAACCAGTTTAATGCACTGCACAAACTTTGAGTCAACCTCCTTCAAAGCCATCAAACCGTTCTCTAAAAGCTGAATCTTCTTTCTCTTCTCAAGTCACCACTTTTTCTGGGAAGATAATCAAGCAAATATGTGTTATTTAATCTAGCAAATATGTGTTAATTTTTGTTAATTAGACGATATACACTTCCTGAAGACTTATTATGTGCTGACCCTAAGCTGTAGAGACACTAAAAATAAGTAACTGCTCTCCGGTAGCTGACAGCCCAGCGGAGTTAGTCCCCTAACCTAATAACAAAACCTGCCCAGAAGCAGAGGCTGCCTCGGAGAGCCAGAGACTGGAGACAGCCCAGCCCTCACTGGGGGAGCTGAAGAGTCTAAAAAACAGCAACAAGCAGAAGGAAAGGACAGATTCTGGACAAAGGGCTGTGATTCTGTGTGTGGGACACGTTGGAGCACAGGAAGTGAGTGTGACAGGAAATGAGACCAGAGACTCTCACAGCAAAGTCACCATGGCTCTCCTCCTCTGAAAGAAGTGGGAGGGCGAAATAAATGTGTTTCTCCACTGTAGGACCTCCACAGACATGCTTTCAGAGGAGTTCTGAATATCCTGGTAGTAATAAAAGAAGTCAGCAGGGGATCATGGCTCATGCCTGTAATCCCAGCACTTTGGGAGGCCAAGGTGGGAGGATCACTTGAGGCCAGGAGTTCAAAATAAGTCTAAGCAACACAGCAAAACTTCATCTCTACAAAAAGTTTTAAAAATTAGCCAGGCATGGTGGCAGCATGACTGTAGTCCCAACTACTCAGGAGGCTGAGGCAGGAGGATTACTTGAGCTCAGGAGTTTGAAATTGCAGTGAGCTATGATCCCACCACTGCACTCTAGCTTGGGCAATACAGCAAGACCCTGTCTCAAAAAAAAAAAAAAAATCTCATCCATATTAGGGTTCTCTGGAGAAACAAAACCAACAGACTGTATCTATATCTCTATATATAGATATACGAAAATAGGTTTATTATAAGGAATTGGCTCACATGTTACAGAGGCTAGGAAGTCCCAAGATCTGCAGTTGGCAAGCTGGAGACCAGGAGAACTGATGTGTAGTTCCAGACTGAAAGCTGGCAGGTTTGAGACCTAAGAAGAGCCAGTGTTTCAGTTCATGTCCAAAGGCAGAGAAAGACTGCTGTCCTAGCTCAACAGTCAGGCAGGAGAAATTGCTGTATTTGGGTCAGCCTTATTGTTCTATTCAGGCTTTAACTGATGGGATGAGACCCACCCTCATTGGGGAGCACCATCTGCTTCACCCAGTCTGTCAATTCAAATGGTAATCTCACCTAGAAACACCTGCACAGATACACCCAGAATAATGTTTGACCAAATATCTGGGCATCCTGTGGTCCAGTCAAGTTGACACATAAAATTAACCATCATACCCCTGCTCAGTCTTCCAAGCATCCAGAGATACTCTGCCAGGCTGATTATTAATTGACAGCTCATCATGACCCTTGTCTTTTTGAAATCCTCACAATACTACAGGCAGTGTGGACAATATGCCAATGTCTTTGAGATATTGTCATCAATGTGCTTTGATAATTTGTTGATATGATCTTCAGCATTGACAGCCAAGTCATCATTGTGATTCAGAATATATTTATATGTTCTGGTGGTTAAGTGCATAGGCTAAAACGCCAGGCTGCATGGGTTTGAATCCCAGCCCTGCCTCCTACAAGCTGTGTAACTTTAAGTATCTAGCTTAACTTCTCTTTGTCTTTGTAGTTTAATTTGTAAAATGTGGGTAATAATAATAGCTAACTCTTGGTCGTTCTGAAGATTAAATCAATTAATGCATATCACTTAATATTTGTCAAGATACAGGTGGCAGGGACATAGAATGTACCCCTATAACCACATGTCTTTTATTGTAAAATGCTGTTTCAGCCTTGGCTCAGTATTACTTAAGCATTGGTACTTTTTGAGGAAAGAGTCCTTATCAAGAGCAGCAACACTGACTATACTCAATTAGTGTACACTTTGGAAAGACTGAAAGCAAAACTTTAAAGCCTTAGTTGGCTTGAGAACAACGCCAGATTTAGAAAACG
The DNA here is from genome assembly GCA_963575035.1 of Avahi laniger. Lineage (NCBI taxonomy): Eukaryota > Metazoa > Chordata > Mammalia > Primates > Indriidae > Avahi > Avahi laniger. The sequence continues at coordinate 30,200 of CAUYSK010019176.1, read as the reverse complement.
AGTTAGAGAAGATGAAATAGAAAGTAACACATTTATAGAATATGCATAGGCAGTGGAGTATTTGCTTCACTTCACTACTTCAGTTTAGTTTATTATAGTCAGAGAAACTGTCCATATTTCAAATGGTTATTTGGCAACTTAACAGGAAAAACATTTGCAAACAAACCACTGTACTCCAACAGTGGGTGGGGATGGAGAAATGCTCAGTGATGCTTATTGTCAGGCCTTGGATTTGGGGAGTGGCACGGAGGTGGTTGGGGCTAGGCTGTTTTGCAGTTGAAGGGGTTCACCTGTCCAGTGGAAAAGCGACCTTGGGGAGGCCACTTGGACTCAGGGATCCTAAGCTCGTTGACAAAGCAACCAAAATACCCATCTCCTCTTTTCTCTTTATTTCTGATTTGCAGTAACAACCACATCCTTCAATAAGTAATTTCATGTCTGTTTAGCTAGGTTGTTCACATAATGTGAAATATATTTACAGGGTGATGTGTGAGGAAATCCTTTGATTCTCTGAGTTTAATCTCATGAGTGCTTCCATGTTTTTAGCGAGGTCTTTACTTTTACATCTTATGTTTCTGTGAATCTTCAAGGCACCCACTACTGCTGGCTACAATTTAGAAGCTTTAGTGCATCCCTAGTGTTCGTATGACCTTCTTATGCCAGCAGCTCATAGGTGGTGGAATGCAGTGTCTGTAAGACAATATTTTTCTGTTTTGCCCTAGCACCTTTTTTGATGGCATATAAGGTATGTCCTTAAGACTGTGCATTTGTACCTCTATCCGTAACACTGTTAGGTTTAAAAAAGTAATTTTTCAGATTTCAAGTTCCCACAACTGAAATTAGTCTGTCATTGAAAGTGTATTCAGACTCAGATCTTTGAAGTTGATTGTTTTTGTCCATTTTGATTGTTACCTTGGGAAAATTCTTCCTCTAACTAAAAGAGGAATGCTTTGCCCATTTATCAAGTGACTAAAGACGGCCAAGGATTAAGTCTGAATGGAGTGATTACTGCTTTCAAAAACTCAAATAATGAAAAGCATTTTGTTGTTGGTATTGTTGTTGTTGCTTGAACTACTTGATAGTTTTCCAATTGTGTTGCCCTTGTAAATTTCTTCCTTCCATCTTGTTCCTAACTTGAAAATTTGTGTATGAATTTCTGTGCATTTCTAATACATTTATTCCATGTCTTCGAAAAATTTCAGAGGAAATTTCATTGTGCCTGTCTATTTTTATTGTTATTATCATTCTTAGCCATGATTATAGTGGCACATGCTCTTTTCAAATATTATTGTAAAGTTAAAATTTTTTAATCATAAGGCTATTATGGTGAAGTCACTTTTAGTCTATTATGAAAACTCTGCACTTTTTCTTTTTGAGAGCTAAACTCAGAATGCACTGAGCTGTGCTGTCATATATTTTCATTATTCCTTTCTTTCAGACATCATGCCATTCATTTAATACTTCATTACAGCCGAACGGCAATATGTATACATGGCGTGCAAAATGAGCCATTTTGTTTTAAAACAGATTGCAGATGAAAGGAAACCATTCATTTCTTGCTTGCTTGCTGTAATTACTAGAGCACTAATTACTCCAAATCACTGACATCCAGGGTCAGTAAGGATGACAACAGAAACATCAAAGAAAAGATGTGGCTCACTTGCTATGACAGATTTTTCATAGTCCCAGCCGCAATATTTTTTTATGGCTACTGTTTTCCAGTTTGATGGTGAAAAAAAAAAACAAACAAACAAAACGTACCCACAGTGAAGATTGCTGAATGTTTACTGTTATTTCATTCGCAGTTTGACGGCGAGAACATGTATATGAGCATGACAGAGCCGAGCCAGGACTATGTGCCAGCCAGCCAGGTGGGTTAATTAATCTTCTCTGCCTTGTTTCAAATTGTAATTAAACAAATTCAAAGAGTTGCATTGCAAATAAGTAGCACTATCAGTAACTGCCGCAATCAGGAATAATCATAATTTATAAACAAAGCATTTAAGCCTTGTTTCCAGTTAATGAGATAGAGCTGATAAAACACGGAGTTGGCATTTGTTGAAAGATACTACCTTGTTTCCTCTCCAGAACGGCAAGCAGCTGTTTTGCCAGCATGATCTTTCCTAAACAGTTGTTTTACCTTTAGGAAATAAAGTCTTTACAGGTGCAGGTTATTTGTGCTTCTGACTGTAGACGAGTTAATCATTATAAGCTACACATGTCACAAATAGCTTTAATTATCAACTGTTGGGGCCATTTTCAACAAAATGTTACATTCATAACCAAAATCACATGGCCGGCTGGCGCTATGAAGCTGCTTTCAGGATCTGCTGGGGAGGTAAGAGGTGGGGATGGGGGGTGGGGGGAGGAGCTTTCAGGCCCAAAAGTGGGACGTGATTGAAACTTTCAAGGACACCTTTGTATCTATTTCACTGAGAATGCTTGACAAGGTATTTAAGCATGAGAAGTGACAACAAAAAGTCCAATGAGAATGTAAATGGTTACATTTATAAAAGTAAATGCTTGACTATTTAGTTTTAGATACTTAAGACCAGGCCCTTTAATCCAGTGAGGGCATTAAAGCAAAATTATAACTGCCCTTGGTTGCCAGTGTAACATAAAATATAAGAACATTGTACGCAAAAATGAATAAATGAACGTGAGGGACTTTGTTGACACCAACATCTTTTTTTCCAAAACAGTAAAATCACGCTAGTTTGGAGTTTCATATATTAGTAACCGTGGTATAAACCCTAACACAGTAGTTCTCAATGCCTAAATATCTGCTTAAATAGATTTGATAATCGGGCGGGCTGGGGCAATGGGCTTGCTATTTTTCTTCAGAGTGGCTGTCAATGAATTAAATCTAATGTATATGTTAGGGGTGCACTCTGAATAAAACGTCTCATGTTTTACTCAAAACAGAGGCAGGCCGGCATCTCCGTGAACTTTACATTTAGAGGTCAATGTGATCACTGCCTTCTCTTGCACCGGTTCTGGAAACTGCATTGTACGGTTCAGCCCAAAAGGTCATTCTGAAGTTCAAAGATCCTGACTACATTTCCTTCCATTCAACGGAGTTGATCGCTCTAAGAATACCCTTGCAAGGCTGAGCTTTGCATTTAGAATTCTTACTTAACTGAATTCATTCGGCTAAGTAGCTTCCAAGAGCCATAGGTAGTTCTGAATAGGACTGTTTGATTAAAAAATGAAAAATGTTACTATTAATTTTCTTCTAACCATCAATCCCAAAACTGTACTGACGAGTTTAGTATTACTATTAGATTAAAGCAACCCGGTATCATCTCTTTGGTGCCTTCAGGGTTTTGAAGTGTAAGGGCTAATTGAATTTGTTTGAAACAGTAGAAACACAAACTCATAAATGATCGCTCTTATAAAGCAGCTGCTCCCTCTCAGAGAATCATTATGATCCTCTTAAAGAGTTTTGGATAAAGGATTGGAAGTTCAGAGCACATACATCATAATGGCTTGACTCCTTAGATTTTAAAATTCAAGTTCAAGGGATGATATGAAGCTTTTACTGAAATCAAACAACTACCATGATCTTTCTTAGTGTATCAGTCAGCAGGTACTAAGAATGTTTTGAATACCAGTGATAATTTATAAAGAAGGAGTAAAGAAAGCTCCAAATACTTTTTGTGCTTTCCAAAGATATGGGAGGTTTGTGAGCCAGAAGCAAACCTTTCCTTTAATAGTGTAGTATATATGAAAATGTTTTTAGAATGTGCTATTTTAAAAATTAGACTAATGTAACATAATACATACTCTGGGGGAAGATAAACTTCACAAATTACATAAGTTGAATGGCCTTAGCTAAATTTTACACTTAACATTCCTTTTGTTTACTGTAATATAGTGTGTTCAAGAATTCATTACCTGGTATTCTTTTAGGGAATTTTAATCAATTTACCCCTTTAGGCGACCATAAATAAGATTTTAGTCATCCTGCAGGAAAAAAAATAGTTTTGTTCTTTTTCCTAAATAACATCAAACATCTGCATAGTTTAGTAATCCAAGACAACTTGCCTCATAGCATCATTCAACAATTATAATTCCTGTTCAATTTTCAAATCAGTACATGCTTTGGGACTTATAGACTAAGTTGCTAAGTAGCAACATATGGTGCACTACTGCTCCTGTGATGTTGCTGCAAGCAAATAGCATAATTCTAAACTTGAAATGATTTTTATAGAAAGCCAGTGCTGGAACTGCTCCAGAAATGGAAGTACACCGTAAAAATTAATGATATTCTTTTAGACAGTCCCAAAGGGCTCTTTGGCGCTATCTACTGCCTGCATTCTATACCTCTTAAGCTAGCGTACACAAATTCTTAAAACTTTTTGCATATAGTTTTGTAATTGATAGGCAGTTTTTAAATGGAATATATTGCCCCATAATAAGCCTGACAAGTATGTAATAAAAACCCGTAAGACTTCTACTTCACTCTGGTGCCATTCTTGGGATATTGACTGTTTTCTCCTATAATAGCTCTTAGTGTGCTGGTCACTCAGTACTTTAATTTAAACATCATTTAATTTGTCTTATTCTGGGTAGAATTTGAACTATACAATGCCAAAATTTCTTTGTGTGCTTCCAAGCCCTGGCTGAAGGGACTTGTTGCTTCATACCTCGCGAACTTGAAGGATCCTTCCTGTAGTTTGTGGGAGGATGGGACTAGCTAATGACAGGAAGGCGAGACAAGCAGCTCCTCAGAAATCTGTTCCTCATTCTGAACTCGTCGTGCTTGGTGGAGGTGACAACATCTAGACCAAAAGGATATAAATTAGCAGATACATAAGATGAGCATGTCTAGAGATGTAACATACAATATGAGGACTATAGGTAACAATACTGTATTTGGGATTTTTGCTAAACGGGTGGGTTTTAGCTGCTCTTGCCACCAAAAAAGAAAAAAAAAGGTAACTGTGAAATGATGGGATATGTTAATTTCCTTCACTATAGTAACCATTTTACTATCTGTATGTGTCTTACCACATTTTATACCTTTAATATATACCATGGAATTTACTTAAAAAGCCACCTAAAATAGATCAATATGCCACTGAACACAAAAACATGGCAGAAGGGACTGGGCTTCCCACACAGGCTCTGGCTTTGACACGTGCTATGAGCTCCTCCTCTTTCTCTTAAACTCTAGACCAGTCTCCAGCCCCTAGAATAACCATAGTACCTTCTGTAGTCATTACATGTCACTGTACTCAAGATAACAAATGCTGGTCTGAATTAAATACATCCAAGGAAGGAGAGAGAAGGGGGGTCTAGTTCTCCTCATCAGAACTTTCCATGACACCAAGTTGCTGTAGTTCAGTTTAGTTTTGAACACATGCCATTGCTTTTCCTCATTCTTTCTTCTTTGATGGCAGTTTCAAGAATGTCCTTTCCCACGGCTACCTGTTCATTCTGTGCTTTCCACCCACTTGGGCAGCGTTTTCCCCCGTTCTCTGGACACGGGGACTCTGCTCTTCTCATGCCGGCCTCAGTCAGGGCGCTGTGTGAAAAGATTGAGAAGGACTGATCTTTTTCATTCAAGAAATAATCTCTTAATAGAGGGAATCAGAAGATTTTTCTGGTGTCAGGGTATGGAGATGCTCAGGTTACTTGATTGAACCAGATTTTTCAATGCATCAGTTCCTCCGGGACCTTGGCCTTTGCTCTGCTGAAACTTTTCCTTCTGTTTGGTTTCCCTCTATCCTGCCTTGCTTCCTTCATTCCCTCCCTCCTCCTTCCTGCTTTCATTCCTTCCTTCCTCCTTCTTTCCATGAATATTATCCTTTGAGTTTGAACTAATTTTTGTTGTTAATTTTGAGCATCATAGTAAACCCTAAATATTAAATGTCCTGACCCCAAATCGCACGTTAGATGATTCTTAGGTTGTGATCAGTTTTCTCTCTGTCGCTGCCCCAGCTCCCCCCGCCCCTACTAGAATTCTGTCTCTTACCTGGTCCCTCAAATCTCAAGGTTAAAAATAAGAGCCCAGGAATTGGAGCTTGCAGTGAGCTACGATGATGCCACTGCACTCCACCCAGGGCAACAGAGTGAGACTCTGTCTCAAAAAAAAAAAGAAAAAAAAAGAAAAAAATAACAATGGTAAAATATAGCAATATTATATTTTTCTAGAATCTTACAACTAAGCATTTGGCATACATTTCATGCAATACATTTTGAGTATAAGATCTGAAGATCATGTGTGTATCCAGGGTGGTTCTCAGGTGAGTTGCAGGTTTAATGTCCAACTCCACTGGGCACCTGTCTCTGACAGCAGTGCAGATTCAATGTATCAGTTCATCAGACCACAACTCATCACCTTCAACCTGCGTCCTAAGCCCCCACATGTCTCTTTTCCCTATGCTGCCTATAGTTGTAAGTGTCAGTACCACCTACCCGAACACCCACGTTGGGGGCCCAGGGAGTCTTCCCCATCACTCAGCCTTTAGTTAATCCCAGATATTGTTGTTTCTACTCTTTTGCCTAACTTTTGAATCTGTGTCCTTTCCTCCAACTACACGGTTCTTGTCTTAGCTCTGGGCCTTACAGTTTCTCATGAACTCATCTCACCTCTCACTCCCACTTTTCTGTCTCTCCTCACTTTCGCTAAATGGTGCACACGTCTGTGCCTCGCCAGTGTCTGTAAGTCTCAGCTGTCGAGGCATATGTTTGCCCCTCTGTGTCAGGTGGCATACGAGAGTCACCAGGGATGCCCTTGACTTGCCCACCTGAGTGTGAGCTCTTGAAGGTGGGACTTGCTCTTGTTCTGTCCAGATCTAAAATAATGTCTGACATAACAGAGGTATGCAGCATTATTTGTTGAAAGATGAGTAAATTAATTAAGATAATTTGTTTACAGGTTTTTTTTTTTAATCACATTCATTCTTTGAGTCTTCTATTGCAATGATTCTCAGCCCTGTATTGCAGACATTTAGCAGATCCAGCCCCGCCTGGTCCATTGCAGTAGCACCCCTCATCTGCGTGCCAATGCGATTACCTATTAGAATCATTTCAAGTACAAGACTCAAAGAGTTAACATGATAATAAACTAGATAATAATAGGCAATTATTTTTACAATGATATCATGTTGTTTTTTATCATCAGCTGTACGATGACAGTGGAACCAGTAGGATTCTCCAAGTTCCTTTTTGTACTATATTCTCTCCAATTTACTGTTAGAATGATGTTTTAAGATTGGCAAACATATTGATGACTCCATATTTTTTTAATTACATGTTTCCCTAATAAGAAAATTCTTCAGGTTAGAGTGTAAATGAGGTATGACAAAAAGAGCCTAGAAAGTACAATATTTTTTAAGACTATTTTGGGGAGAAAAAACTCTTTACTATGGGCCATAAAATTTCCATGATTGTGACATAAATTTGAACTATAAATTAGACCAATTACTTTTAGATGGGTTCCTTTTGGCAGAAATTTCAGAAGTAAAATCAACTTGACTTTTTGACCATTGACCCAATAAAATGATAAAGCAGCCACACTTGGAGTAATCTAGTTAGTCCAACAAAGTCTGGCATCTTAACAAGCCCAGACTAGTTCCTCAAACCAGTCTTCAGTGTAACATTCAAATGATTACTCTGTGCAGTCCCGGAGGTATTCATTACAGACAAAATTGCTCTTGTTGCCTTGCATACAAGCTGAGTTTTCAATGGGAAATGAAAGGATGCCTGGAAAAATAGGCCCCCTAATTAAGTTAAACTACTCTAGCATTTGGCTTGACATCTTCATTACTCAAAATTAAAAAGATGCTTCACTTGAGCACACAAGTTACTATTGTTTATGTTGTTTTCTTCCTAAATTGGCTTCTTACATGGAAGTCTGTTTTTCAGCATTATATCTTGAAATAGCTCACATATTTCTTGTAGTTTATAAAAATGTCTTAATAGCTATATGGATGCTGAATAGAGGCACCATACAAATATATATCTTAGGGCTTGTGATAGCCAAACACACATCAGTCTTTCTGAATATTTTTTTTGACCAACCACATTGGTGTGGTTGAACTTTAGATAATTCTTTATACCCACCCAGCCTTTATTATTATTTATTATTATTATTTTAGTTGAGTATTGACTCTGTTAGCTATAAATGATCATCTATGTGAAAATATGGATTCCTAAAAAAAGTAAATAGACCATAAAATTTAAACTGAAATTCATTTGTCCAGTAAAAGTGTTTTATATCAACCTCACCAGCAGACCTATTTTAGGAACATTTTCAAACATAAAACACATGTAGAGCACACCATCTACTGATTGCCAGTTTCTACTCATTGACACTAATGAGGCTGCTGACAGGTTAAATGTTGTGTATCATATACATTTCCAAGCTGTGTGATTTATGAATATAAGACTCATTTTTTATTTCAGAAAAGGAATGTTTGTTGCTGGGTATGCATGAGAATTTTATTATAATTGTCTAATAATATGTTTTTTCAAGTGCTAGGGAAATGTATTTCAGTGATAAAAATTATGAAAATATCTGGCTGAAATAGAATTAGTGGTAAAAACGGATTCTCAAAACGTTGAGCTCCACGTGGCACATGGTTTACTCTGTGGGCAAACGCTGAGTGGTGCCAACACATTTAGGCACTGGGAGGAGGCGTTGTGGCTCCACTACACAGCCCGAGGAGCTGGGCCCTGGCATTGGACACATTTTGAAAGCAGCCCTTTGGCTTATTCACAGTCATATTTTGAAGACTTTTTGCTTTAGCACGTGGACAATTATGAAAGACTAAATGACCTTTTCTGTTAAATCTTGCGATTATAACATGCTGTATTTTTTTCTGCCGCTTATAATAAACCTGTCACTAAAGAATGCCCCCCAAAATAAGTATGGTATTTCAAATTAAGAATAATAGCATGTTGAATAATGTCACCTGTTTATACCAACTCCATTTCCAAGGTGCTTGACTGTTCTAAACAAACACCAAATTTTTGAAATGTCGATATGTCAACTAGAAGCAATTTTGCCCATTTTTAGTATAAGAACACCGAGGCTCAGAAAAGCGGAGGTATTTTCCACCCACCCCTTCTGCATATCCTCACCTGTCACCCCAAACACCTTCTAAAAAGGGTCGAGTTTCCCTTTGCAGTTTCAGCTCCTCGGTTTGGGAGCAGACCTAGCTAGACTTCCCAGAAACACAAAGAGGGTTTCGGTTTAATCTTTATCTATATCCGTATTTTTTTTTTTCTTTCTCCTGTGTCCTTTCTGATCTATATTATTTCACAGTTTGGACATAGAAAATTTTAACTGTAACCCTTAATGATTTAACTGGTGGCTATCTTGGAAAATATTTTCCACATAACTCTTGCTGTTCATAAATTATGGTAATGGATCCTGTTGGTAGCAAAGCCAAACAAGTGACTTCTGAGACTCAGCATCAAATTATTCACATGGCCTGAAACTCACAAGGGCTCTGGTGATTGTGATCTGAGCTCAGTAACGAAGGTTTCCTGTACACAACTGGGCCTCCTGGCACTTCAGGAGAAGGCTCTCCTTCAAGAAGAGCTAAGCCCACTGTGAGCGGTTATTTTCTAAAAGCACAAAGCAGAGTGGCCTTGGAGGAAATGGGGGTGGGGGACAGCAGGGTCGCAGGTTAGGGCGGGGCCAGCAGCTCTGTCCAGGCGTGGACAGCTAGGCTAATTTTATTTTAGAACCGTAAGGTTAAAATGTTGACATGCTGGCTTCACTCGCTTTTAGTATTGAGATAACTCCAGTGTGTCACATGGGTGGGAATCCTCTGAGAAATATTAAGTTGGGCCAAATGAGACCGTGGATATTTGACCATTTTTTAGTTACAATAGGCAGTAATTGCATATTTATTCACATATAAAAGCTGTAGAAATATAGTAGTTCTTTGCTGTCCCTGGATTTGTTCCAGAGTGGCGGTTCCTCCACACCTGTACCACCACTGCCCATCTGTTCCCTCTGCACTCTGTACCCCACGCCTCTTCTTGTCTACCCTGGATGCTAACAAAGCACAGGAGGTCTTTCCATTGAAGACCATCTCACCCTCCGCACCCCTCCGCCCCAAGGATCCCACCTTCTGGGAAACTGAACATGGAGAGGTCTTACCTTTGTTAAACTGGGGAAATTCTCTCCACTTGTTCAACTATTTTTTTCTTCCGCATCCCTATCTTCAGCGTCAGCCTTCCTCGTAGCAAAGATTTAGGAAGGGAGATGACCTCCAATAGTTAAACGTACTTTCCTGGTACAAAGATCCAAAAAGTCGGAATTGCCTGTCAGCCTGTATGAGTGGAAACAAGGGCTTCTTTTCCTCTTTTCTGGACCCCTTGATTGAAGAGCCAAACCAAGAACACAGGCCATCTGTTAGCTCCCGTCCTTTGCTAATTTGGCTTCTTTATGTAGAATGTGAGTTTATATGTCCACTATTTATTGATTTCTACTCAAGAGACAAAAATGAAAACAATCGCCATAAACACATACAGCATGTATTTTTAAATTGATATACAAAATATATCCCTATAAAAATAGGCTGACACTGAGTGCACAGCCCCATGCTGGCTGCTTGCATCTGATTGAGCAAATCGAGCCTGACCCTGACCATCAGCAAAAATCAATTTAACATAGGTTTTTGTGAAAAATGAAAATTTATTGAAACTCAAAGACTGCACATGTTTAAAAATAGTATATCAAAACTTAATGCATTTTATTCAATTATTAAATGTAAAAAAATCTGTGTAATGATACTGTGGGTTTACTTTCTACCCAACTCATTCTATAAAAAACAAGAAAATAATTTAACCTCTCTGGGCTTCATTTTCTTCATCCGCAAAGTGGGGGGATGATTCCTTAGGTTTCTTCTTGAGCAAACATTCTGTGATTCCATTTAAGTATAAATATAGAACTCTAGAACATTATCCTCAGGAAATAAATGAATAAGGTTATTCATGTTAGTGTGATTGGTAACAAGAAAATTGGAATCATCCTAAATGTTCAAAATAGAGAACTGGTAGAATAAATTATAGAACATGAAGATAATACGCAGCCATTTAAACAATAATATAGATAATATTTATTGGCATGGAAAATTATTCACAATCCATTTTAAGTGATCAGATTAAATTATATAATGGTATGATAATAACAATGTAGCTAACATAACATTTATTGATTGCTTCTTTGTCTCATTTATCTTATTTTATCCTGATATATATTTAATGAGCTAAATACTGTAGCCCTGTGTTATAGCTTTGGAAACTGAGTCTTAGAGAAAATAAATAACTGCATCTACTAAGAGAAGGGCTGAGATTTGCATTTAGCATTTCTAGCATCAAAATCAGAGCTCTATAATCTGATTTTTGTTATTAAAAACAAAACCCAAAGCCCAAACCAAATTAGTAAATATACAGTAAAAAGAATCTTGAAAGATACACATTTTAATAATGTTTCATTTTGTCCTATTGGTTGGATTTAAGGTGATTTTTTATATATATTTTCTATTATTAAAAAACTGGTTAAATGGGTTTATAAAATAAAGCCAAAAACTGTAGAACTGGATCTCAGAATGTTTGAAATCAATGTGAGAATTGGAAAAAAAAATCTAGGAGACTAAAAAACATATAGATTGCATTTTATATAAAATTATACACTAAACAGTGAAACTAAATATTTCAATTATTCCCTTTAAGCATCGAATATGGAATACTGAGCTATGCCTGAAAAACGTGCATGGACCCCGACTAACTTTCAGAAGTAGCTTCTCCACTTCCGTCTGCTCTCTCTCATTGTTCAAGTATGGATTGCAGGGGAAGTACATTATTCGTTTTCTGGAAGCTTGGGGTTTTTTCAGTCAAAGGGGAGACCCTTATTTATGACAACTGCACACAACGCCTGGTTTTAAAATGTCCCCGAAAAATATTGCCTGGAGACTTATGTAGACCCCCAAACAATCCTGAGAGGAAACAAATCTCTGCCCTACTCCGCTGTCATTAATGAATTTTGGCCTGAGAAACCCCTGCATGAAAATGCTAAGGGCTTTTTTTGGAAATACGTGGAGAGAGGAATCTGGCACCAGCCACGATGATGAAGAGTGTTAAGCTACCCTCCCCGACCCTCACCTGATCTGATTAAAGTGGTTGGCTCCCTGGCCCCAGAACCCCCTGAATCCTCAAAGCTTCAGCCTATAAGCCCCGACATCGAGGCTCAAAGCGCTCCCAGACTGGCCCCAGGAAGAGCCAATGTCTGACATTCTCGGGGGTAGGCTCAAGTTGACCCCGTTTTCTAGTCACATTCAGGCTTTGCACACTGGTTTTACATGACTGAAATTTTACTGCACCCAGTCCCAGGAAAGGCCTGCATCGAGCCCAGTACCCCAAAGTTTGTTTTGTTTGATGGGTCCAATCTTGCCCTTGAAATTATCTTAGAGGTTGAAGACCTGACCTTGATGTTGAACCTCCTTGCTGCTGCGCACACATCTGCCTGGACTTGCTCATTTGTCGGTTTTGTGCTTCTCCCCTGATCACTTATCTCAGCAGAAGTGTCTGATCTTCAAGCCCTGACATCAGTGTAAATCTGCTTATAGCAGTCCCTTGATCATCCCGGCTTCAAGTAATTCCTCTTTTGTTTACACTCCGATATCCCTTAGTTTGACACTTTAAACATCCTGCTCTTTATTGGGAGCCTAAGTTCCTATCTCTCTCTTCTAATTCACTCCCTTCAGAACAAACTGTGTCTTCTGGTTCTTTGTATCTCAAATCCCGCTTTGCAGGTGTCTTACACATAGTAGGTACACAACAAATGCGGCTGTAACAAATGCGGCTCGTTGCCTTTTACTTCGCACCGGTTACAGAAATTAATGAGCACAGATGAAATAAATGTTATACTTTCTACCAAAAATTTCATTTTCGTAACTGTTGCTTGAAAAATTAGTACATTGTGTGTTTTTAAATGAAGATGATTTATTGCTATTGTCTAACATGTGAAGAAAGACAAAAAAATTGTTTGCAGGATCATTGGCTTGAGCACATCAATGGCACTGTTGGACAATTCTTGCTGAGTGTGAAGATGATTTATGTAACAGACCAAAGCTTTCCACGGTAATGCATTATAGTCTCCAGCTATCAACCCTTGTTCATGCAGAGACAAAGGAATCTGAAAAATACCTACTTCTGAAGGTCTTCTCAAAAGAAATCAGAGATTATGTTGATGCTACTTAAACTCTTTCAGGAAAAATCACCATTAATGCCATATCTTAACTTATAAAAAGGTACAGAGGAAGTTTATTATTTTTCTAATAAACTTCTCAGTTGGCTTTGCTTTTCATTCTGTTATCTGAACCATGTAACAAGATTGTTCAATAACAGAAGACAAAACATGTTTAAACGTTAGTATTTTTCTGTTCTTAATTTTTAGGAATTATGTTACAGATTAAAAATTAAGGCATTCTGTATATGTTTGATGGCAGTGCTATTTATTTATCCTTCAAATTAAGTTCTATATGAGAAACACAGTTTACAAAGTTATAACCATAGCCATATTTTTGGTGTATGCATGATTACATGAATCCATCACATAATTTAAAGATACATACAAAATGATATCTTTTGAATTCTTCTGAGTTATGGGACTTGTTGTCACCAAAGATTGAGTGCTCTGTGTAATGATTGCAATATGTGGACAGAGACCCACAAATACAATGCCTCTGGTAGAGAAACTAGATTTTAAAAAGAGAAGAAAAAGCAAAGTCCAGAAGAGATTTCCCATTATTTGTTCCCAGTTAGCATATATTAACACCCTATCTAGACAGTATGAACACATGAATTCTCTGTCATCAAAAGAAAAATCAGTATAATTAACATTCCACTTCCAGATATAATAATGTAGAATAAGAATAAAAGAACAGGCTGTAGCAAAAGGAAATGGTGGACTGCAAAAAGGAAAAAATAATATAAACAGGATACCCAGATCATGGGATGTGTAAAGCAATATGATGAAAAAAGAATGTATGTAATTAAACAGACAGGGGGAATGAGGTCTTCCAGAAATCAGGTGAGAAGTTTCCTTTCCTTTTCCACTGCAATGAGAGGCTGGGAAGGTTGGACATTGGCGAAGGACTTTGGCTTTAGTCAAATGTCTGGAAAGGCATCTAAGGGGATCAAACCAAAGCAGAACCGAGGGATCCTGTTACTCTCCTAAACCCAGTCTCTGGATTCTAGTCTCAAAAGTGATCCCTCTGATTAGCAGTTTAACCTCCTATCCAAGAATCACCCAGGGAAGATAGCCTTTCTAGGGACACAGCCACTAGGCTGTGCAAACCTAGACAGTGACATTCATTGGCCTTTTACCTGGTGGCTAGGAGACTGTCAGAACCTGACTGGCCATGGCCACAGGGCGACAATATCTGCTCTCTGCGCATTAAGTCATCCTGATCACCTTCCCCTGCTGAGCACCTTCCTCTGTTCCTCACCATCTTTTTATTCTTTAATTTAAAAAATGCAATTTAATCCCATTAAAGTAAAGGCAAAGCCTTATCTTAGCTATTTATGGGGAGCGATTAAATAAATGCATTGAGTATGAATGGGGCTGCACTTTGCTCCACTGTGAGGTCTAATCAGTGGCAAACACACTGAAACTCTTTCATGATGAGGTTTGGAGGAACATGTCTAAATCCTCTACCATCCTGTCTATAGTTGTTTGTTTTCTTGGGCATGACCCAGTCCATGATAGGTCTAAATCCACTTAATAACTGTAGCTAGGTAGAACTTCAGTTTATTAAGATCTTTCTATCTGGCACACATACATTGTTAGGTTACCTATGTTTTTGTTTTTAATGCTCATTAACAACACCACTGGACAGATTTTGAAACAGAAGCTCTCAAGGAAAAAGAAACTTGCCTCAGAACCCAAAGAAATAAATGCTTGGGAGAACCCAGAGGTAAACCCTATTGGATTCCAAAGCTTCGATTCTTTTCGCCATATTCTGTGGTACTTCTCATCAGTCCTTGAAGGATTCATTATGCTTATTCTCTGCCAGTCCAGAATCTATCTACTTCTCATCAGAGCAAGATGTAGCACTGGATAATCTAAGTGCAACTGCCACCTTTTAAGGTTTTAAGAAAATGACCTGAAGTTGTCATCGACTCTGTTATTTAGAACTGCAAAAATACTCTCTTGAGGTTGGTAATATAATATCTTGAAATTATTACTTCACTGCTCCCAACAGTCTCCTTGTGGCCTTGAAAAATTCACCCGTTTTCCAGAATTAGCCAAGCCTGCTGAGAGCACGCTCCACTCTCATTCAGCGCCACCTGGAGCCTGCTCCCTAAACACAGGGCGATGCCCGGTGCTTCCTGCTCGAGAGTCCGGGGCCCAGCACGTGGCCCTGCGTGGGCACCGTGGTACTCTCCTGTGTCTGTTACTGGCCAGCAACTGAAGATCAAGGAGAAGCTGGTTAAGTCACAATGATATAATTTTGAGTTCTGTGAATCATTTGGATCCTGTAGACCAGTTCTGGTTTGGTTTAGACCAAGTCATCCTGTATGCTTATTTGTTTCCAATTTACCTTTAGTTAATATGGTGAAGATCCAAGATAAAATTAAAAGTATTGGCCTGAATTTTACTTCACTGTCCCTAACTGCTTCCTCTCCATTTGTGTAGATAGTCAGCACTGATTTGCTGCATTTTGCGGGGAAGAGGGAGCCCGTATGGTTCACGCTGCTGTGACGATTCTCATCTCTGAACTGGGGAGGGTGAAATGCACGGTGAGGGATGATGAGGAAGATGACACCACCTCTGAGAATCCACACTTGGCCTCCTCAGCATTCTGTCCCGGAACCGGCCTCCCGCACCTCCTGAGGACATGGCATTCACTCCTTGGTGGCCTCTAACTCAGGCTAAAAAATGTAGTCCTGTTGTCTCGTGGGGACCTGGGGGTCCTCTTGGGAAGGATCAAATGATCTTTGTTCTCAAGAGTGTTGGAGAATGGACGATTCTTCAAACTCCAGGCCTCATGGAATCTCAAGGGAGGGAAATAAGCCCAAGTCAGAAAATGAGCCTGAGTAAGTGGGCAGGTGAGGAGGCCCCTGTGGCACCAGGCTTGGCCTTCACTAAGTTGCTCTGACTGTTCAGCCCGGGCTCGCCAGTGTTCCTGTTTCTGTGATCAAAGTAGCCTCTCAGCTAATCAGGCCCTCCTGCTGGGCAGGCGCAGGTATCCAGACTGCTGCTGGGACCTTCCTTGGTGTGCCCCAGCCGTCACCCGAGGGCTCCTGTTGTCCTGCCTGCAGTGGTGTTGGGCTCCAACAGCTTTTGGGAACTGGAGCCCACAAACTCCTCTACGAATCCTCTGGGATCTCTGTGTCGCAATGAGAATGGGAGGGGCCAGCCACTTCAGGAGGGCAGAGCAGGAGCCAGAGAGGGACACGAGCTACCCTTCCCATCCTTCCTCAAGCTGCTCAAGCATTTACTTCTCTAACAGGATATTTTTGGCCTCTTAACACACTGTGAGATTAATGTTACATACCGTGTTGTCAACTGGCCAGTGCAAAGTCTTGGGAATACAACATATTTACTCAAACACCTGAATAACAGTGATATATTCACAAACTTCATGCCTTTAGCATTCATTTATCCATTTATTCATGCATGCATGCATTCATTCATTCAGTGACCCATTTGTTTATTCATTCAACAAACGTTGTACACTAATTTCAACTAGGCACCTTCATGGGGAATAAAGGAAAATACTGAATCATACCCTCTTGTATTACATCCCCCAAAACTTCAAATTGTCTGTACTATAAAACTTACACATATTCCCATTAAGGTTTTAAAAAACAAAGTAAAGCTGTCATGTCATAGAAATCAATGTTGAGGAATTAGCTAATTCATTTCCACATAAAAAGTAATTAGGAATTAGTCTGACATTGAACTTTTTGTAAGCTCTGGGACATTTCGACATTTGTACAATTACCACTATACTTTTATATGGCATCAATTACACTGTAATAAGCTTATGGCAAATAACCATATTATTACTTCTAATGTAAAGAACAGAAACTACTAAGTAACCTTATGTTGTTAAAATTCTTGATCCACATAACTACCCATTACCAATGAAGTTGTGGAATCTGTGGTTTTCGTATATAATCGCATGGATTAAATAACGTTAATGTATAATTACATGAAAATAAACCATGTAGCTTAGCTAAATTGGAGTACAATTGTTATCACCGAATGTAAAGTGATACCAATTAAACCTTCCTTTAAAATACCACAAATTAAGATTTAACTACTGAAGAAACTCCAGAATATAAAGTCATAGTGTACCAAAGGTGGTACTATTCCTTAGTATTTTCAGATGTATAATGGCATTTCTAAAATTAAAAATATTTTTCTCCTTTATAACTGGCATTAATTGTGCCTTATTCAAGAAAGTTTCAAACAGGCACCAATTAACTTCTTAAAAGATAAGTATGGACAACTAACATTTGCAAAGTGGACAAAGGGACAAATTATGAAATCTTGTGCTTATATAGAGGAACTATTTAACTTCAGTGAGTGGGCAATGGGTGGAATTTAGGAAAAGAAAGACCTGATACTAATTCTCAAATTATGAAACTTTGTTTATCAAAAACAGTTGGGCGCTGGCAATTTTGTATCATTCAGCCTAATAAAATAATAGCAATTAAACTACTTATGTAAATATCATAGCAGTAAAAACGCCTTCTTCCTTCATATATACGTTCCTCAGATGTATTGACTTGATCTTTTACCAGCCTAGTGAAATTGGAGAAGTTATTTGATTTCTGAACTTTGAATTTCTCTTTAGGAAACTTGGGAGTAATAATAGCTACCAAAGGATTATTGTAAGGATTAATCAAAGAAAACACAGTCAAAGGACTTGATACAGTGCATTATATGAATGAAATAGGTATTAATAAACACACTTCCCCCCTCTCACCATCCTGTTAGGCACCTTTTATACTGTTTCTTATGTGAATACTTCTACAAAGAACTGATGGCTTAGATCTGTAAGGTCTAAAATATATCCCACATATGAGAATTTAATCGTACTTGTAATGTTGACACCGAACACTAATATATTTTTCAGACAAGAGATATATACTGTTAGCAGGAGAATTTGGTAACAGATGATTGAACTTTTAGAGGTGGTGATTTATTTTTTAGCAGAACTTCAGATATTTAAGAAAAATTATCTACTGGGATGAATCAAATCTTCCCTTCATATACCCT
Source organism: Avahi laniger (assembly GCA_963575035.1). Taxonomy (NCBI): domain Eukaryota; kingdom Metazoa; phylum Chordata; class Mammalia; order Primates; family Indriidae; genus Avahi; species Avahi laniger. The sequence continues at coordinate 11,938 of CAUYSK010019176.1, read as the reverse complement.
CTGTCTCTACACATGCCTCTCTGTGACCAGGTCTAAATTCCAGATGTTCCAAGTAGCTCTTCATTTAAACTTGCTTTCTGACAGCACCTAAACAAATATATCAAAACTTGTACAACAGTTAGCAAGTGGAACTTGAAGATTTTCTTTCTGTTAGACAAATAGACGCCATCTGGAAAAAATAACCCCAGGCACTTGGATGCAGGAGCATGAAGCTTATTGGCTGAACACCCAATGAATACCTTACACTACTTTCTTTGGCGCCTACCCTCTGCCTGCTCATTTCAAATCTTGCACACTTGAGCAGGCGCTGGGCTGATAGACAAGGGAATCCTTGTTAGCCGTGCACCCAAACATGATGAAGGCTCTCTTAATTTGAAAGATAAGCTTGCAAGAATTATCTGGACCAAAATGTTTCTTTTCATATTATGACACCTGTTATATAAAGCACTGCCGGATATCACTGGGTATTTGATATTAATTGGTAACAATGTTCCATTTTTCAGTTCTTCCTTATATTTTTCAACACTTAAACTGCATTCCATTTTAAACAGGCATGTCCTCATATAATCTTTCCTTCCTTCTTTCCCCCCATCCTTCGTATTTAATCTGAAGCTAGTTTGTAAAAGAAAATGCCCAAGATATGTTAATGATATTTATTTTACTGATTGATTTTTATTCCAGAATTAGTATTATTTTGCCTTTCAAAATGCAATGGACTCCATTTAAATGATTGCAATGTTATCTGTCAGCTTTTAGGGAAAATCAAATAAATGTTAATAGAAATCATGAAAGTAATCTTCACTTTTATTTTGATGATAAAATCCTCATGATAAAAATAGCTTTTCATGGCATTTTTTTAATAGATCAGACTTTCAGAACAACCACACTTAAGCAGCATGCTTAAGTTACTTCTTCACTAAGAACTTTTCTTTTGTCAATTGTGAGCGGGTAGCTTTTCAAAACTCAAAAGCAATTGCCCCAGAACTTCTGGAATTCATTTTTATTACATCCATGATCTGAGCAGTAGGGAGCCCTGTGAAGCATGTTTGATCAAACATTAATTTTATAAATTGCCTTCCTTCCCTACAATTCCCATGAAAAAGGTATTCAGCTAGATTAAAACTGTGGAAAATTTTAATGGGACCTTTGAAATCTGTCTGAGTTCAGCTTTTTGGAAAAATAAAACTGCCTAATGGAAGCCGTCTTTATAACAGAAGTGGATCTGCCTTTGAGGCAGTCTGAGTGTTTTAAACCTCTTTGCCAAACCCCTATGCTGCTTGTGATAATATCTGAAGGGTCATGTGTGTTTGATAGAATGACAAAGAACAAGAGGATGATAATTTGCCACAATGTCACTCTTGTCTTTGCACAGTCCTACCCTGGTCCAAGCCTGGAAAGTGAAGACTTTAACATTCCACCAATCACTCCTCCTTCCCTCCCCGACCACTCGCTGGTGCACCTGAATGAAGTCGAATCCGGTTACCATTCTCTGTGTCACCCGATGAACCATAATGGCCTGCTACCATTTCATCCACAAAACATGGACCTCCCCGAAATCACCGTCTCCAATATGCTGGCCCAGGACGGAACACTGCTCTCCAACTCCATTGCTGTGGTAAGAATCTGCCTACCCGTTTGTGGTGGGGCGTGAGGGCCACAGTGAGGGCAGGGACTCGTTTAATTCGGGACCCTTACGTTGTGGTAACAACATTCTGCAACTGTTTTTAGCTATGGAAACTGTGTTCTCCATAAATCCTATACATTTTTTTTCTTTTTTTTTTTTTTAAATTCAGGATATTATAGGGGTACAAACATTTTCGTTACAGGAAATGCATTTGCCTCACTCAAGCCAGGGCTACGAGCATATCCTTCCCCCATACAGTGTGTTCCGTTTCCATTAGCTGTGTGTTTACCCCCCAACCCCTCATACCTCCACCCCCCACCTGACCGGCACCCAGAGAGTATTACCACCATGTGAGCACCTTAGCGTTGATCAATTAGTACCAGCCATCAAACTCGCCATCAGTCCTATATATCTGTAAAGCAACTTTCCGTTCTGTATTTAAGTACAGGCAAAATCAATTAATGATCTGTGTGATCACTCATATTTATAACCCGAAGTACTAAATACCGGCTGACACCAAATGTGCTGCCATAGAGTCAAACTGGCTTACCAGCTTTCACATAAAAAGGAATCGTAGCAACAGCTGCCATCTCTCATGTAGTGTAAAATTCCTCCCAACAAGTGAGATCCCCACATCTTCTGAACGGGAACTGCTATTAACCTTGATTTTCCCCCATATTTTCCACTTTCACATTTCACAAATATACATTGTAGGAAAGCAAGAAAACAATTTTCTTTTTTATTTTGGAGACATAATTCTGATCATCCAAATTTATCTCCATTAAAGTATTTCAGTCTATAGGGCCTGTTATCGCTCTGAATTGTCTAATGATTTAAATTTCTCAAATTAAATGGAGATGTGGATCAATAAGAAAACTAGCGAAAAATCAAATTCTCAGGCCCTACCTTGGGGAGTCCAGGGGTCTGTGTTTTTAACAAGTACCCCATACCTGAGGAACACTGCTGGTCGTAAAAGTTTTCCTTATGACTTTTATGTCATCTAAAAACTTAATAATTTCTCTGTCTCTATGCAAGTGAAAAAATATTTCAGTAATATGCAGCCAAGGGCAGAGCTTTTGACCGTGTCATAAAACTCTCCTCCCAGGTTAACGGTGACTTTCAATTTTCATTGTTCCATCACTTAACAGTCAAACTAACTCTCTTGTCATTTTCGTAAGTCACTGAACAGTGCTGTCGTGTTCACAATGAATAAATTGATTAACTTGCTCATATTACATTGTTTCTGATAAAAAAAAGCATTTAGTATTATCGCTTATTTAAATCACTAATGAGTGATTTCACAGGAAGGTGTTTCTGTTAATCATGAACATAAGCAGGGGATAAAAGAGAGGCAAAAGAAACCCCAGGTCAGGCACAGGGGCTGACGCCTGTCGTCCTAGTGCTTTGAGAAGCTGAGGAGGGAGGATCACCTAAGACCATGAGTTCGAGACCAGCTGAGCAACACCGTGAGACCTAATCTCTACTATGGTGGCGCATGCCTGTAGTCCCAGCTACTCAGGAGGCTGAGGCAGGAGGATGGCATGAGCCCAGGAGTTTGCGGTTGCAGTGAGCTATGATGACACCACTGCACCCTAACCTGGGCAACAGAGCAAGACCCTGCCTCAAAACAAAACAAAACAAAACAAAACAAAACAAAAAACTCAATGTAGTTTCTTTGGAAATTGAAGCCCAGAACCTAATGCCACAGTAGTATATAGAATTTTCATAAAATCTGGCAGCCATCTGGGTGACCAAGTGGGGAGAACTTGTTTGCAGCACTAGCAATGGCAGAAATTGCAGTAGTGTCATCCAGTTTTTAGATTATATTCCACCTATGTAGATTTAGCCTATGAGTATTAACTTTGACTCCATAAAATAATAAACGGATTTTTTAAAGAAATATGCTAAATGCGTAAACCTGAAAAATGTTGCACTTCACTGTAGTCACCTTGAAAGATCACATGGCTCTTCCTCTTTGTGACTAAGCCTTCAGGTCATGAGCCCAATAAGGTTTCCAGGTCATGCCTTCTATAGACCCCTGCTGCCTGTGAGGGAGAGGAAGGATTTATTCAGTATACATGTGAAATACCAGTTTCGTCCTCCTTGTCCCTTCCTTGTAGTGGGAATGAGAGTTGGGCCACAGGAGGGATAATGAAATATTCACGTATACAGATCAAGTCTGAGAATGCTTTTTCCTTTACAAAATTTATCTTTTTATCTAGTCACATTTGACTTTCCTTAGCATGTGTAGGACCCTCCCAACATACCTTTCAGAGACCTCAGTCTTTGAAGATGCTTGTGCAATGTGGATGACTATGGCTCAGGGATTTTTCCAGCTTTGCTGCCCATGCAGTGGCACACTGGGATTGGCCTCCGTCATAGCCAAGAGACAGGCCACTTTCAGGCCCTTCTCCCGCCGGGCCTTCCTCTTTCCCTATCAGGAGCTTCTGCTTGTAGAATGTCTTTATGCTCTCCCCACTCAACCTGCTGTCAAAAATTGGACTTAGGTATTTTTGCATCAACATGATGTTTCGCCTGGAACTTTTAACCTTTACAAGGTAGAGCAGAGGGGAGACAGAGTCCCCGTATTTGGCCTAAGCTCAAGGAATGACGCTCTAATGTGCCATTCTAGTTCATGAAAGTGAGTCTTACCTACTCGGTTTTTCATAGGATGTTGCACCTTCCCAATACCTCTCAAAGCACATTCTGGGCCTGCCCATCTGCTTTGCCTACTCACAGTACTGGTCCTAGCATTTAATGCTGTAAGCAAAAAGCAACTGCAAATGCTAGTGTTGGTGAAGCTTTGGAGAAGCTTCAGCAGTGCCCAGTAAGAACTTTGGGTGATGACAAACTCTCCTGTAATCTGTGCTGTCCAATAACAATAGTCCCTGGCTATTAAATGTGGCTAGCGTGACTCAGGGACCAATTTTTTATTTTATTTCATTTTAATTACTTTATATTTAAGTAACCACATGCACCTAGTGGCTTCTATATTGGATAGTATAGGTCTAGTTAATGATGTTGATTCTAGCATTAAATCTATATTAAATTCATTTTTTTTTCAAGCCATTGTGGTCTTAGAGAAAGTAGATTTGGAGATTAAATTTGTTGTTCCTGTTTCAAGGCTCAAATCTTTGGCTGGATTCCAGGAGCCAGAGTTTGATACACAGTAAAGTTGCAATAGAAATCTAATAAAGTTGGAAGAATTTGGGGCTATCTTTTGTCTACTAATTCCTTCAAGAAACAAAGAGCCTCTTCAGTTCTTGTTTTGTGCTCCCCCGTGACTAGAATGCTGTTTCTCAGTACGTACATTTGAATGCTTACCATGGTCTAAATGTTAGAAAGGGTTCAAATGATTGATAAGACATGACCACTGTCCTTCTGGAGAGCAAAAAATAAATAGTTATGAAATGCAGACAGCAAAATTAGAGACCAAGAGAAGGGCTTCACTCATTTGTACTGGCCATGAACTCAGTAGGAATTCATAATTGGAAGAGATTACAGTACTCTGGGTAAAAAATTTGGTGGAAAAGATAGGATTGCAGGAAGGCCTTGAAGGACGGTTTTGATTTGGATAAATGGGAAAGAAAAGGCATGTTGGAAAGTGTTCAAACACAGGTTGGGCATTCTGAAATAGGAGATTTGACCAAAGACTTCAAAAAACAGTTTAAAGATTTTGGCTTGATAGGATAGATTACAAGAAACCACTGGCAGTTTTTACTCAAGGGGAAAATATTATGAAAGCTGTGTTGTAGGGAAAGCCTCCTGGCAGCAGGACGCAGCACGGGTAGCAGCCGTAAGAAACCGGAGTTGGGGAAAGCCTCGGGTACGAGGTGTTGAGGAACATACCAGTGTGATGACAGTGGGGACGGAAAGGTGGGTTATTAAGCCATTTTTGCATCATCCTCAAAGACATGTGGATCTAAAGATGAACAACCCTTCATATTTCCATATTTTAAATTTAGAAAGCACTAAGGAATTATTTTCTTTGAAAGAAACTTTGAATATGAAATTTTCTCATCATGCTTTCTTATAAAAACTTTCTAAAACTCTTTCCTAGCAACTTTGCTCATGCCTAATAGGATCACAAAATTTACCTACTGAACCACTGACTGGTTTGCCAATTGTCGAAATATGTATGAATAGGGACAGCTTAGGTCATCAGTGCTCAGACGGGAAAATAACAGCTACAGAAATCAGGATGTAAATGCTGTCCACCTAGAAATTACAGTGTTCTATCCAAGGTCTTCTTTCCAGGTCACCTGCAATATGAGCACAGCTATAAGCAAAGCTAATAGTTGTAGAGTCTAAATAATGAATTTGCTGTGAATTTTAAAATCCTGAGTACAAACCACCCTGGGCAGATATATATATATATTGGATCAACTATCTCCAATTATACTTTCCAAAAGCTCTTCAGTGTTGTGAAAGCTGAGCCTTTTGTTGTTAGTGTTGTGATTATATCGCTGTATTAGTATTTTCACTTGATGGAATTTTAGTATTTGAATGGATCAAAGAGGTGAAAATATTTTAGTTCTCATTTAGATACTGTATATATTTTAGATGTTACTGTGACATTTAATATATATGCATTGTTAGATGTTACATATCTGTTGCTGTTTTATATACCAATTATTATATATAATATATAATCTTTAATGAGGTTTTATTTTAAAGATAAATTTTCTTTTATCTATCTTTGTTTCTTATCCCTACTTGCAACATAAGTGATATACCAATTATAAGTGTTTCCTACAAATGTCTAATATAGTAGACATAAAAAATTTAGTCCATAATTAAAAACCAGAATCTTAGTAAGGTGTTAGCATCCCAGTTTTACAAATGGAAAATGGAGGTTCAGAGTGGTTATGATTTGCCTAATGGCTCAGCCTGTAAGTACTCCAGTTTCCTTGTCTGAAAAACAAGAATTGTAACAGTCCTTTCCTTATGGGTTAAAGTAATATTTAAGAATTACAGGCTGGGCACAGTGGCTCACACCTATAATCCTAACACTTTGGGAGGCCAAGGCTGGAGGATCCCTTGAGGTCAGGAGTTCAAGACCAGCCTGAGCAGGAGCGAGATCCCATCTCTACTAAAAATAGAAAGATTAGCTGGGTGTGGTGGTGTGCGCCTGTAGTCCCAGCTACTCAGGAGGCTGAGACAGGAGGATTGCTTGAGCCCAGGAGTTTGAGGTTGCTGTGAGCTATGATGATGCCACTGCGCTCTAGGCCAGGTGACAGAGCAAGACTCTCTCTCCCAAAAAAAAAAAAAGAATTACCTAGACCAGTGTCTGGCACATAGGAAGCATTATATAAGTATTTGCTAAATAAAATTGGAAAAGCAAGTCTGTGTAACACTTTTGGAAAAGTTAAGATGCATGGGAGAGACGACTTTCCAAAAGAGTTATTTACACTTTAATCCTTAATCTTCTTGATGTCTGTCAAAAAAGACTGCAATAAGTCTACTATTAACCAAAGGAGTATTTACCTTTTACCAAGTGTCCTTATTTATCATTGTGATTAAAATTGATGTCTTTTGGCCAGACTGCCTCAGTTCAAATCCTGGTGCTGTTGCTTATGAGCCTTGTGACCTTGAGCAACTTATGTGACCCTTTTGTGCCTCAGTCTCTTTGTCTATAAAATAGATGTAATAAGATATTTAATTCCATGATGTTGTAAGCATTAAAGTAGTTAATATCTATAAAGTAGTGCCTGGCACACGTAGGTGCTAGATATATTCAATGAGAATCTCTTTCTGATAAAAAGGTCACCAGAGTAGGACATCTATATTGCCTTCTGAAACTTGCAATAGACATACATAGGGTCCAGCATACTTAGGGTGGAAGTTTTTCCTTCCCAAATTTCCCACCACTTTTTTGCATGTTTTTGCCAGTGCCATTTTATCTTCAGTTGGGACTCCTGCAACAACTTAGATTTCTGGCACTTTGAAAAAGATTCCATTTTTTTTTAAGTCCCTTTTTTCCAAGGACAGACTATAAAACAGGGTAGAATTTCTCTAAGTACATAATTGTCGAATAAGTGTCAATTAGTTCTGATTCTCTAGGTCCAAGTTAAACAGCTATTCATGACTCAATATGCAAGAGTTCCATTTTTCTCAAAGTTTCCCTGGGGTTATTTTGCTAGTTCATAATTGATTTGCTGGCGCTTCTCAGAGAGTGGAGTCTGGTTAAAAAAGCACCAGAATGCAAGCCTCAGATAAGGTCGTTAACCATGGCCAAATACTGCACCGTCTATACCAGTGAGGTGGGAGTAGATCGGTGGAATCTACTGCACTTGTTGGGGGAATGGGGTGGGAAATGAATCAGTCAGAGCAGTGTTGCTCTTAGGTGTCATTTATTCACATTTCTTATAAAAGCTCCCTTGCACAAAGGATTCTGCACCCAAGAAGATGGAAAACCACAAAACTGGTTATCTCTGTGATCCTGTCCAGAGTGAGCATTTTCCTGTGGTTTACTTCCTATCGACCACACAACTCTGATCCAGACTTCAGGGCTCACGCAACTTGTCACATATGTTACTTAGTAATTTTTCTTGCCAGCCCTTTGGTTTTCCCAGTGTTTTAACTGTCCTCCCTGAAACTTTAATCAGTTATTAATATATTAGAACCTACTAAACAGATAATTTCTTTAGAATGGAAAATGTTATCCTGCCATTAAAAGAAAGTGATGCTGCTCTGTGTGGATGGAGGCATTTTCATGTTGTTAGAAAGAAACTGCACAACTATTTTGGGAGGAAGGTAGAGTAAGAAAATGCCCACGTTAAGTATTCATGGCTGAAGAAAAATCCTTTGACTCCTACAAACTGAAATCGAGAGCCTCTCTTCTGTTTCTCCCCACTCCGGTACATTCACTGCTGGGTTTAATCATGGATTGGAGGCCGGGAAAATGCAACCTTGTATAAAGTCATCCAAGCCTCTCTGCCTGGCCTATATATGGCGATTGCTTGTTCTTTGTGCAGTCAACAGAAGCTCTTTCATAGAAAGAAAAACCGTGCAAAGTTTTAGAATGGCCTTGAAGAAAGGCTTCATTTAGAACCTGGGCTTTTTGTAGAGTGTGGTTCCTAATGACACATTAAAGAAAATTTACAATGAAAAAAGCAACAAAGGCGATTTCAATTTCTTTGAATGCTTCAAATTTCCAGTTCTGGAGTTTAAAATGGAAAAAAAAGATGTTAAAAGGCGATAAAATTGGGGGGTTTATTTCCCAAATGCCTTCTTTTTCCAGGCAACAAAAGCAAGCATAATGTATATACTCAGATTTATTGTCATTTTTAGCATTCAGTCATGGCACACTTTGCATTCAAAGGCCACTGTACAACTGTTTTGACAACCATTACTTTCATAGGTACTATACAGGACTCATGAAACCGAAGCAGGAGTGTTCCTTTGGGCATACGGGGAGTGCCGCACATCAAGGAATTCAGATGTATTAGAGCAGCATGAATTTCCAATATGTTACCATTATGGAAAGGACCACTGGCATATTGAATAATGCAGCTTTCAAAGCCAAGCAGAAAATGTGATTACAGACAATTTGATTGCTGTTTTTAAAATAAATATTTTCAAAATCTTGAGGTATTTTATTTCGTGTAATGCATAAAGTATGTAACAGTGGACTAGAGCTAACCATCTTTCAGGACATGAAGGAGCTGATGATGTCAGCCCATTTAGTTATGGATAATAGAAGCATTAGTTTAAAATGGAATGGATGTCACAGTGGCTTGTTTCTTTCTTTAAAAGAAAAGAAGGAAAATCGGCAATAAAAAAATACTTTTGCCACTTTGACAGAAGAAAAAAGACGAAGATCAATTATTTAGCATTATGCCACAATTCGTCAGATGTGTAGCAAATACAGCCTGGTTTGTTTTTGTCCACAAATTATCCTTTTTTGAATATTGCAGAACAGGAGAGCAATGTATCGAACTACTTTAATACTGGGAAGAAATGGGCTGTATTTTTCTCCTTATTTTTGACCATATACAATAAATATGTGGGGTTTTCTTTGACAAACTCCTAATAAGGCAAAAAATAAGTGTTTGTGGTTAGTTGTTAAGCTCTACTTAAGCCTTTTCTTTGCTCAAACAGATTACTTTGAAAGTGCTATTGATAAGTAATTCAATGGACTCAGTATGTTAATGATTTGGGGCTATCTTTTCAAGCTATAATAAAATATTATTTCAAACTAAAGTTCTCCTTAAGAATGTTCAGGAAAGGAGCCAATTTAAAAATAACACTTTTTCTTTACTATGCCAAGTAATCAAACCCAAGATTCACCTGGTGTACAGGACTTATTGTACTTTTGCTTTAACCTTAGAGTTCATATGGATCTGTGCCACACCCATGCACAAAAGAAGTCAAAAAGCTATAAAATCAGTTATATAATATGCTGTAAGCAAACCCTGGGAGTTATTGAATCCTGTCTCTTAAGTCTAGGCAGAAGTAAACCTAAACCATTTAAGATATATGGTTTTCTAGCTAAGAGCCAAGATTCCACAACTTTCTTTGGTAGCCTGTTTGTGTTTAATTAACCTTGTAACATTAAGTTAAATTGCAGTAAGAGATTTAGATTCCTTCCAGGAAGTTCCTTATTAAAGTTAAACTGAAATCTTTTACTGCAATTTCAGTCTACTTTGTCTGCTTCAGCCGTCTGAATGCCTGGAGAACAGTTGACTTTAAGTATTTGACATTTATTAAGTCAGTCTTGTAGTTGTATTTTACCTGGCCCATATAACCCCAATTCCTTTAACCTTTCCTCAAAGGTCATTATTTTTCAACTTTTAAATCAAATTAGTTTTCTTTCTTTTTTTTGACATTTATGATCTCGAGGAATGTCAACCACAATGGAAGGGCGAGCTCCAGAGCCTGAGATTGCAGATTCATTTCTGAATTTTTCAAATTATTCTCTGCCCCTACATGGGCATTTTAGGATAGGATCTTTAATAGCATCATTGATTGCTGATATACTTAACTTTTGACTATTGATCACTCCTAAAGTGTGTCTGTTGCTGTATTGGTATCTACCTAGTAGTTCCCAATCTTATATTTGTGTAACTCATTTCACATCCTTAAAGGCAAACATCTGGGAAGGCCATCATGGTGTTGCTCTTCAAGATCTTTTTTTTTTTCTGGCTGGATATCCATTATTTAAATAGCCCTTAGCAAAAAGAGAGGGGAGAAAAATATATAGTAGTTATATACACATAACTGTCTTTAGACAAACAGATTCTAAGTAGGCCCAGAAATGAGAATTCCCAGGTCCTAGTCATGAACTTTCGGTGACTAGCTATAACCTCAACGTTGCTAGTGAAATGTTTCCTGAAGTGTTGAGGGGCGAGTGTGGGAACAGGAGCACAGACCTGCTGAAAAAGAGATGGGATTGGAAAGAAGAAATAAACAGTAAATAAAAACAGAACCCTGTTCAGGACAGCAGTGGTGTGCGTGGAGACTCTGTCTGGGCGTGCCAAGGGGGTGGGGTGGGGGGTCCTCTGTGTGATCCTGCTCCAGTGCCCCTTCTGGAACTGAGCTCTGTGCTCATGCTCTGTTTAGACTCCTCACTTCAGGTCCAATGAATGTTCCATCCTCACCCCCATACCCTGAATCATCATGATGATGCTTCATACGCCAAGCACTGCTTTCTCTTTCCTTCCTTTGCCACTGGACGTTCACACTCAGGACCTGCACTCCTGTGGAGAGGAACCTTTCTTGCTCTCTCTCTGCCTTATAAATTCGTCACAGAGAAGAGTACCTAGGAACTCCGAGAGCTTATGTGATTTCATGGGCCAGACCTTCATGCGGAAATCACTGGTAACGACGCTCTGAAGAGTGCACAGTCCATAGTAGGAGCTCAGTAACTGTTTCTGTTCGAATGAATGAACCCATCTGTTCCCACTGGAAACCTTAATATTTTCCCCAGACAGGTACAGGATCATTGTTGCTTTTTGTGCCAACACTTCTAAGCAGCTTTTTAGTCTTCCAAAGTGATATAAATATTCCAATTTTTTAAAGAAGTATAAGGTCATGTATCAGGGGCTCTAAAGGCATTTATACCCTGCTGTAATAACTCCAATATAGCTAAATAATTTGAGTCTTTTTTTTTTTTTTTTTTTTTTTTAGACAGAGTGTCAGTATTTTTTGCCTGGGGCGAGTGCCGTGGCGTCAGCCTAGCTCACAGCAACCTCAAACTCCTGGGCTCAGGCAATCCTACTGTCTCAGCCTCCCAAGTAGCTGGGACTACAGGCATGAGCCACCATGCCCGGCTAATTTTTTTCTAGATACATTTTTAGCTGTCCAATTAAT